>OMLB01062747.1:113436-137913 GCA_900302555.1 Myripristis jacobus | reverse complement strand
ATTTGGCTGAATTAAAACATTTCTGTAAAGAAGAGTGGGCCAAAATTCCTCCACAGCGATGTAAAAGACTCATTGCCAGTTATCGCAAACGCTTGATTGCAGTTGTTGCCGCCAAGGGTGGCACAACCAATTATTAGGGTTAGGGGGGCAATTAGGCTACTTTTGCACATAGGGCCAGGTAGGTTTGCATACCTTTTTTCCCTTAATAAATGAAATCATCATTTAAAAACTGTATTTTGTATTTACTCTGGTTATCTTTGTCTAATATTAAAATCTGTTTGATGATCTGAAACATTTAAGTGTGACAAATGTGCAAAAAAATAACAAATCAGGAAAGGGGCAAATACTTTTTCACAGCACTGTATGGTGAACCTGGAGCTTTCAGATGGTTTCCACTTCCGAAGTCGTGAATACTCAACACAGTGTAACCCAGTAAAGATGACCCCGGGTGCTTCAAGTTGAACCTGTGATTGTGATGATGCCAGCTAGCACTACAGCTCTCTGTAATACTACCTTTGCACCATATAGACAAGTTTTAAGTTTTAAGCATAAATATAAGTTTGCCACAAACTTGTGGTTTCATACAGACACTGATACAAGTAGTGGCATTGCGTTATCACCGTGACGTGGTCAGATGAAAGCTTACTTACAGCGATGGTAAACTAAAATGTGGGATTTTTCAGTAAAATGTTTTTTATTGGTAGCATTGGGTGTAGGAAACAATGAAACTGAGAATCTGAAGTCCTTTCTATGCAGAGACAGGTCTGTCACAGTGGCTCCTAACCCGGTCCTCAAGGACGCCCTGTCCTGCAGGTTTTTGTTCCAGTTCTTCTCTTTAACACCTGATCCATTTAAGGGCCTCATGCTGATTGGTTGAAACAGATTTACCTGAATGCCCTTATCCATAACTGTGCAAGAGTAGAGCTGGAACAAAAAGCTGCAAGATGGGGGTATCAGTATGGGTATCAACTCACAGCTCTGATTTATTTGACTTGAAGTCAGTGACAACATCGAACATGGCAGCCTTCATCATTAATGGTAAGAACGGAATTGTTCTAAAAGTATTTGATTATGTTTTAATGCACAATTTGATATGTATGTATGCAATATGTGAAATATGTTTAGATTCCACCCTGTTTATAGTGATGTGTGGAATTAAACTATTTTACTGTCCTTTGGGATTTTTTTCCCCCCCATTGTGAATAGTGGCTAGCCAGTAGCACCTCACTGCATAGTGCAGTGCACTCACAACAGAGCTAATGTGGGTTTTTAACTTTACCAATTGTCTCAGCCAAACTATGTCGCCCCTAAAATCCAAAGCCTGGAAAATTGTTGGCTTCCGTCAGAGAAACGACAACCGAGGCAAAAGCTGTGCATGTTTAGGGTCTGTAAAATGGAAATTAAGTACTTAGGAAGCAGGAAAAAATCAACACCTAACTGCAAGTTGTTTTTTTTTTGTGAAAAGTTTGACAGATGTCCCAGACTCTCAGATTTATGAAGACATTAAAAAGAGGTGAAGAGATTGCTTGGTACAGCTGATGCAGCTGATGCAGTTCTACAAACAAGACTGCTGAGAAGAAAAGAAAATTAGTAACCTAAGTAAGTTTTTAAAATGAATGTTAAAATAATGTAATTGTTTAACTTTTCAGATTAAAAGAGTCTTTTTTTTTTTTTTAATCACGGCACATTTAATGTCTTCAACGTCACTGCTCCTAGGGGTGGGTTTGTCATTGGGATGTGGCCAAGCTTTATTCAAAAGAACAGTAAATTCTAGTGGAGACCCCAGTGTTTTCAAAGATACTAAACGTGCCCTGCTGCATTACAAGGAAATGTGTATAAAGGTTGAAAAAAATGTTGAAAACAACAAAGATATCTAGATGCATAAGACATCTAGATATCTTTGCCATAAAACAATGGCGTCTTGGCTTTGAATATTTCCCTCAATATCAGTGTGATGTAGCTTCAGTGAAGCGCCATAACCTACAGATACAGAAAATGTTTGTGACATTGTCACAGTAAGGAAAAAAGAAAGTCTTTCTTTTTCTAACTTTGAGTCTACCTATGGGGAAATTTAAATTAAAATTTGAGTTAAAGGAGTTCATTGTAAGGTTACTCAAACGAGTAGATTAATTGAATTGTGGTTTACAGAATCAAGTCAAATTGTTAAAAAAAAATAAAACAAATGAAATTGTTCTAGAATGGAATCAACCACTAATGCATTGTGAATCGAATGAAATCGTTGTTAAGACAAAGATTCACACCCCCATCACTGGCTGTCTAGAAAGTGTGTTTCTGGGATGACTGAGGGTAGACTTAAACGATAATCATTTCCAACCATGGCCTTTTTTCCCCTAGTTTTTACATCATGGTGAGTAATCGTGTTTGCCCTGTGGGTGTGTATTGGAGAGCAGCTGAACTCAAAATGATATTACATCATGTTCTTTGAGTACAGTGACACTGCAGTTCCACAGCAGTAAGATAATAAGGAAAGATAGACTTGATTTATCTCTGGATGGAGAAATTTGGGTGCTACAGCAACGAAGATTTCAAATAAAGTATAAAAAATTGGGTCCTTTCCAAAGTGCAAAGAGCGTTAACAGTAGAACTTGTTGAACACAGTCAGTCATCATGATAGCAAAAACAAAGAAAATGAGGCCCATGCAGGTTGAAAACAACAAGTATTATCTTTGCCAGTGAAACAAACTGATGCAATGGGTTTTGCTGCTCGCTATTCACCACCTCAAGCACTGGCTGGCTCAAAATCGTCTACAACTGATTGGCAAGTCAGATTTTTTGGTGTGCAGCCCACGTAAACTGACCAGACTGGCATTTAAACATTTCGGTAGCCTTTCTGCAAATGTGAAGCCTTGGTCTGGAATTTAGGTATTTTATTTTCTCAGATTTTACTGTCAATGAACAGGTCAAAAGAGAGGTTAAAAACTCTTGTCCAGATTGTAGTTGGTACAAAATGCTGCTACTTAACTGACAAAAAGTACTGGTGTTACCACCATGTTTGTGTCTCTTCTCTAATAAAGATAAAAGATTTTTCTGATTACCTGTAAGGTATTGCATAGCCTGATGCCCACTTATATTGTAGATCTTTTTCTTTTATCACCATTTGAGCTAGTGCATAGTTGGATAAGACACTTGTGGCAACTCCAGAGTTTAGATTGGAGGTGAAGGGTGACCAGGCCTTTTGACCAGACCAGGCCCAGCTTTTCTTTAAAGAGTAACTAAACCCCAAATCCAATTCTCCCTGCAGCCTGACCTCTAGTGGTGGTGTCATTGTTTATTTTTACTTTAACCCTGAAGGTTGCCAGAAAAATCAGTTTTTACACGCAACTTGTAATTTTTGGCTGGACCGCCTGAGGAGGGGCGGCCAATAGTGATGGAGTAAAGGTGTGAGAGAGTGAGTGACTCCTTCATTGTTTAGAACCAGGTAATGAGTTTGAATTCTGGTTGGCTAGTGAACTGCACACAAAAGGTAAATCGTAACTTTGTCTACATTATTGTTTGGTGCATGTGCTTGCTTGTTTGTACGGATTTATTCAGTTATGGATAATATAATTTATAGTTTATTTCGCAGCAGTATTTACTGCAACTGTATTACCGGTTACTGTCTTAAAGCAATTGTTGTTTATTTGGTTGGCGGGTCCTATAAACTCTGGTCCTGGGAGCCATCTTGTTCTGGCTCTTGCGACCTCACTTGACTGTATGCAGCGACTGCTGGTGGGCTCCACTTTCCTGTAGAGAGGTGACCAAACTGTAGAAAGGCTATTTAGTAGGCTGCTAATGAAACTGATCAGAGCGGCAGACGGAAGGCGGTTTTGCCTCTGCGTCTTGCTCGATCTAGTGGAATTTCGTGCAGATGCACTTACACATGAACACACATGCTGGAACATGAAGTGACAGAGTAGAAAATGCTCTGTTTTAGTGGTTTAAGCTGCAGTGGCAGTCAGGCTAAATGAAATTTTGCCTAGTTTTGCTTTCAGTTTTGCGTTTAGAAGGTGATTACAGAGGGTCCAGCAGCATGAGTGGATCCTTAATAAAATAAGTAACAGTATAACAAATACTAGCAGAATACAGTTTTAGAGTAACCCTCTTAGTCCTGTTACCAAGTCTAGCTTATTGGCGTTGTGGTTATGTTGACACTGAGATTCAAAATGGAAGGGTTCAACCTGCAGATGGGTCAGAGCTTGGAAACATCCTTAAATTAGCCTGGGGTTTAAGAACTTAAATGTCCTGAGTTGGGAATGTGCATGTGTAAGCAGGGTTGGAATACAATTACACAAGTGTGCAAAAATGGAAAATTAATTGCAAACCACTTAAAAGCCTTTAACAATATTGAGTACCACACTTATGATACATTATGTGATGTTTTGACCTATTTTGTTTTAAGGTGCTTATTGCTCAATTTATGCATGTCTTAACACACTGTGTTCTTTTCTTCTGTAAAAGATGCACAGTGTAGGAGCTTACATTGTTCCCAGTTGGTGGCTGCCTAGATACCGTGTTTCTTTTATAGTGGTGGAGGTCAGCTGAGGTGATATTTTTCACATAAAAATTGGAGCACATTTATTTTTCTTTAGGTGAGCCCTGCTCCTGGGCCTTCATCTGAGCTTAGTCAGTTTGCATAAGCATCAAAAGTCATTTTTGTCTGAAGAAAGCAATCACTAGGGAGAGTGTTCAATGCCAATCCATTTAAAAGAGAAACAAGTTTTCTTTGAGCCTGCTGCTTTCTGCATGGTTAGCTCCCGATACTGCTCTAATAGAAGGCAGCCCACTCTGTCAGTTCTCGGTGGTGGTAACAGCAGCACGGCGTGGCGAGAGGAAGAATGTGTTGTCGAGGAAGTGCTTGAACGCTCCTCAAAACAAACAAGCCTTACTTTCAGCTGAGCAAACACTTGGTCACCACACCATCGTTAACGGAGGGGAAGAGGGAGGGAGGCGGGTGATAACCCACTTTTAAGCCAATTTCCTATTTCATGCCTTGTAAGACATGCATCAAACACACACACACACATGCACACGCAAATACACACGCGTGTGCAGCAGTGCAACACCTACTCAGCAATATACTGAGCTGATTGTATGGCCTTGTTGAATTGCTAGATGAAACAAATGGTGTTATAAATGTTTCAAACATGCATTATGGATTGTAGAGCTATACCCATTCTGCAAGCTTGTACATAGGCTCTTTTCAATCCAAATTAGAATAAGGAGATCGGATGACTCTTTTGACCAGTTTTGAATGTGGCGAATGTGCAGCACACACGTGTAGCACAGAAAACAACTTGGCTTAGCAAGAAGATGCTGTGAGTATTGGGTGTGCCTTCATGCCCCTCACTGGTCTGTGCAGGATGGTGGGAGTCAACTGAGAACTGATGTTTGATTGGCTTGTGAATCACAATTAAATTCCTTTTTCTTCAATTAACTAGTGCACATAAAACAGCATTTGAATTTGAATTATTAGGAAGTGGAACTAAATTGAGGGGCATCGATGGAAAGTTCCAAAAAGGTGATTTATTGTCACACTTTTTTCCTTATACACTTAACATAATTGTTAAACCTTCAAAATTCATTTAATTTCAGTTCATGCAATTCTGCATCCTTCCTTCAAGTTCACATTGAAAATAAAAATTTTATTTTTTGATAATTAGTTCTATTTTGCTCACATTCATTTCAGTGGATTTGAATTTAAGCATGTCAAGGTGGATGTCTGTTTGGCATAACGTTATGCTGTTAAGTGGTTTTAAAGGTTTTTTCACCTTGTAGAAAAAAAATTAATAAAAAGAATGAAAATGGTCTGTTTTAAAGTAAATTTTGGGTGTTCAGCTTAAGAAGTTCTTTAGATAACTTGGTGAAAAAATATTTAATATCTTCATAGTAAAAGTTAGATTGACGAATCAGATGTACACTACAGGACGTAGTTTTTTTTTTTAAAACAAAAAACACAAACACACCCACTTGTAAATGTAAGCACACATTCATGAGTGCACGCACACACACACACACTCGCGCACATCAGGGCAGGGAGATTAATCAAATTTAATTTTCAATTATGATTTTGGCTTCCAGCGATTATGAAAACAAGATAACTGAGATAAAACGATTATTGTGCTGCATTCTGTTTTGCAGTCCTGCACTCATTTTGTCTTGTTTAGTAAATCCAGTGCACCCCTTCCCTTTGCGCTGGTGCGCTTTTGTCCCTCCCTAAAAACCCAAATTCACTCTCAGCCAGGCTGTGGTATGTTTATTATTTAAGTTAAAAAGACATTTTTTTAAAGGTTCAGTAAATGCATGATTTTTTTTCAAAGTCACTGGTTAATTGTGTCAAATAATCATGATTTCAGAATTGACCAAAATAATCGTGATTGTGATTTTTGCTATAAATTAGCAGCTCTAATGCACACACACACACGCGCGCACACACACACATGCACACACGCATACACACACACACACACACACACACAGAGGCAGAGGAACAGATTTTTTTCAAAGGATGTTGTCAGTAGGAGAATAAGCAACGAAGACACCGCATGTCTGTAACCTGCCAGGACCGATCCCCCCAGCCTGTCTTCAAAAGCAAATGAAGAGTCTTAATAAAGGCTGCCATAACATGAGATCTTTTTAAGTGAGACACCCTCCCTCCTTTACCAGTCTACCCCCTGATGGGAAAAAAAACCCTCTCTTCACCAATCTCATTTCCACCAATCAATAAACTTAGTCTTCTGAAGACCGCCATGTAAAGCCATCGCCTGCTCCTTTCCTCTCCTCATCCTAAGTTACACCCAAACATTAGACTCTTATTTATGTTGCACTTTTTAGATGCTGGTTTTATTTACCCAAACAGTTTTCTCAAAGAATCACTGATTTTACTGGCAAGTCAATGAACAACTCGCAACAACTGTCTTTCTCATAGCTCCTTTGTCCTTCTGTGATAAATAGTCATTCAGTAAGTTATTCTGTGAGATCTTGACAGTGGGGTCTTCTGCATGATTCCAGACTAGGTTTTGGTCAGTTTACAGTTTGTTAGTCAATGGAATGAATGTCCTTTCAGTTGCTTGCCTTGTATTTGACCAAAATAAATGAAACAAAATAACGAGTTTATGAATAATATTGTGTGTACATTAAAGATTCCTGTCATTCATATGCTCTAAGAATTTTTAGAAGTCGTTTTAGAGCATGTATTGGAGTCACACGGTCTGCATGAGTGTGTTTTCACACTGAAAGAATGTCCTGTGTCACCAAAGACCAGATGGTGGAGCCAAAAACTCAGAAGAGAACAAATGTGATTTCAGATGTGCTCTAATCAAGTCAAGTTTCTTAGCTGATTTGGTGATATGTGGTTTTGGATGTGTGTATGTGTCCATATATGCGAGCATGTACATGCATGTGCATGTGTGTGTACATATGTGCACACGCCCGTGCATCCATCCATGCATGAGTGTATACATGTATACGTGTGCATGTGTGTTTACTCTAGACTAAAAAACACTCACTTGAGAAACAGAGAACAGGGCTCATTTTCCAGCCCCATCGGCTGGTTCTGGGCTGTGGATGAATAATGGCTGAATTCAACTGTGCTGAAACAGAAACACATTCCACACACTCTGCAAAGCTAATAGCCAGAGCAAAACAACCACATTTGAACATTTACAATTAAGAAGGCTCAGTGATAGAATATCCGGGTGACTGGTAAGTCATTCCTCGGAGTGAGATAAAATGCTGCTCCTGGATATTGCTGAATGCTTCACAAAACCCTAACTATGTTTTAGATGTGCCTCAACAACACTGGGAAATGAGTCAATTTGACAGGAAAGCAAAATTTTGTTTGCTAGGGGAGAGGATAAGGAATATAAGGCGCTGGCATGTCAAGGAAGTACATTTCTTTGATGACAACACTTACATTCACAAAAGTCAAAGAGTATTACACAGAAAATAATTCCTGGACGAGCACAGCGCCCTCCAGAATTATCGGTGCTGTTTTTAAAAATGACAATATATATGAAGAGGTACATTTTGTATTATGAAATTTAGAAAAAAAGGCTTATGGCTATGTGAGAAAAAACATTTTAAAAGGTATAAGTCAGTTATTGGTAGTTTTTTTGTTTTATAAATTTAATCTTTGTTCATTCTATCTGGTTTAACCATCTAGACCCTAACACTTATGATATATGCATTTGAGGCTTAGCATATAGCTCTTTCTTTCCTCCAATTTTCAGTGCTCTAGCATTTGGATCTCCATGAGTTTTTACATTTTTCAGGTTCTGCTAGTATTAAGTCTGCTACAGTTTGATCTATAAGGCTGACACAAAAAATGTTAAAATATTGAGGTGCTGAGGGAGCAAAACCTCATAAACTCTCCCTGCTTCCACTGGGCATAAAATTACAGACATATATTTTACATTAAGGTTCTCACCTGAAAATTTCCCCCTACAGGTTGAGTGGAAAAAGAATCCCAGAGTAAATTTTACCCCTAAATAAACTTCCCCAAATGTGAACTAGGGATGTACAGATATTTTTTAGTTTACTATATGGGTTTTGATACCTTATCCTTTTGTTTGTCAGTCACATAATCACAATGATAAATAACAAACCTAATTAATATTAGAAAAAACATTGAGATGCAGAGGTTGAAATTTAAAGGTCTATAACAAAGATCATCACATTGTAAATGGGCCAAACTGTTACAGTGACATTTACTACAATGCAACATTTTTTGGCAAAATTAAGGTTTTCCACAATAGAAATTATGCTGTTTTCTTCAGAAGCAATTCTTTAGCTGATTTACACTGAATTAAACATAGCCTCTTTTCCCCTACTACTGTCCATTTGCCCGAGACCACATGCACAAAACATTAAAAAGCACTCTGAAATGTCCCACTCCAGTTTAATCCCTTTCGATAATGGAATACCGTTTTACAAGTAAATGTATCATCTCACAGATCAGTGTATTTAAATTCCCACCACATCATAGATCCAGGAAGATATTCAGGTCGAGCACATGAAGAAACCGCAAACAATCAACTTGGTGAAGGCTCTTTTGAGAGAAACATCTGTGCATTCGTTCACCCATGGCCTTTCAAATTGCTATAGCTATCACGAGCCTTAATGGCTTTACCTGGTGGCCCTTCATTCATGGGACTGACGTTTCATGTAGTTGGATTTGGCAGGCGTTCATTCTGCGGAGCATCGGTATCAGACTTCCCTATTTTATCAGCCCCTGGTTAGAGAGCTGGCCAGAAAATAATTCTGCAGCAATTACCATATGTTGTGATTGTGGTTTTGGAGCAACACTGTGACATCTGTGGTATATTGGCATCTGGGGCAAACCTGAAAGAACTTCCCCAGGCTGCATTCCTTCCCTGCATCTACTGAACAGGTGCTCATTACAACGTCACTCTCCTATAGACGGGGCTTGGGCAGACCTCTCTGTTCTTCCCCTGCTAAAGCTTTTATATGTACACACACACACACACACACATAAACACAGCATGTTTGTAAAGCTGCAATTACTGACTTAGACAGTGTATAAGGATTCCAGATACAGCATGGCCACGTTTAGGGGTCCACTTCGTACGTGTAGGAGAGGGAGAGTTTTCGGTCCTAACAGTAACAGCTGAAACATTTCTTGTCACTGCAAAAATTGGAAACATTTGGAATATCTGTACAGTTTGGCAAATGTGAAGCTTATGATCATGGCAATAAAGTCCATCATTGTACATGTATAATTTGGAATTTGCTAATTGAAAAATATTACATGAGGCTCAGGGTTGAAGCCATGATAGGCCTTCATCAAACTGTGTGCCCAAGAATATGCGCACACACACACACACACACACACACACACACAGTGAGAGAGAGAGACCACTACGGACCACAATAAATGATAGCAAATTGAAAAATGAAACCCACCTTCGGGGATTTCCTGGCATGAACAATCAATTATCTCTTTAAACTTGTAACATCTATCAACATTTGTCACAATCCATACAGCAGAGCAGGTGGTAAGTTAATGCTGCCCGCCAGGGAGGGACCAGGGAGAGCAGCCAGGGGGGCTCCCAGTCAGGGTGGTATGTGCTCTTGTGTTAAGTGATGTCTCACACTGCAGGGCCGTCCCGCTCTGTCATACAGTCACTCAACCCCTCAATGTACATGTCATTATAGCGCAGGAGAATGGCAACTGTCACAGAACCCAGCTATCTGTTTGAAAATGGTTCAATGCTCTATGTGTTTGGAAATGCACACTTTGATTTCTTTACTGTATCAAAGGTGTATGGCCTCTGTCCTGTCCTCTTCCTCCCCGTCCTCCCTCAGCCGCAGCAAACAGCAAATGCAAAGAAAGGCAGCTCATACAGTAAATCAGAAACTTTACAAGTCACGACCTCAACAAGGACCTTTTTCATATTTCAATGTTCCTCTCTCTGACTTATTACCCATGACATGAACACATGCGGGGGCTTTTAAGTCAATCATTCCAGCAATGTCACCTCTCTAATTCATCGTGGCTGGAGCAATTAATATATTAATCAACTGCATTCATAAAGCATCAGACTCCATAAAGCAGTCACACCCTACTTTGGCTTCTGCATGTAAACATATGTCAATGAGAGTCATTGGGAAGTGAAATAAAATGACAATGGTGTATTATATAATGTCTGTGTCCTGGTCAGAGTTAGTCCAGAAGTAATGGCTATATTGGTCACCCGTTTCCAAAGGTTCTTAAACATTTTCCCTCTTGTTTTCGAACAGCGCAACTGGGTCATTCAGTGATGCAGATTCTGAGATGCACAAAATAGTGCTAGATGCCCACAAAGTGGAGGAAAAAAAGAACCAGAAAATATGAAGTGAAACACTGCCAAGATGACAATCTGTTTTCAAGAAGTGTATAATTAGGAGGCCAACACAGTCAAACATCAATAGACCAGCTCTTGGCTCTTCAGAGGAAGGAAACGGAAAGAATTAAACACTTAAAGCATGACCACAGCATCGTGTTTAAATAAATGGGAAGAATAAGTCAATTAAAAAGGAGCTATTTCAGTTCATAAAAGATGGTGTAAACACTGGGTTAGCAGTAGAAGAATAATCAGAATCACATTTTGCACAGCCATAAATTCGTCAAGAGACTGCAGAACATAGGACAAAGACCTGGGAATGAGCTCAAATGCTAGTTCAAGAATAATTAAACTTTCATGGTTTGTAAAATAATTGAATTAGCCATTGAATTACTCTCATTACAGTTTGATTGTACCACAGCCACATTCATTAAAAACACATGGATTCATCCCCATGCATTCGCATTCTCTTCAAAATAATCCACAACTCTGCTGTTGATTCAGCTTCTATAGATAAATTAAGAGTTCAGGGAAATTTTAGTTACTTTAGTGCAAATATATGAAGCAAAGATGGACTTTTGAGCTTGGAGTCCTTCCATAACCTATAGCATCTAATTTCCCTGACATGGAAAACCATCTTTTTAATCGTGCCAATATGTAGATCTTTATGAACCCTGATGTTAAATGCACTGCTTGTGGGTAAAAGCTTAAAAGAGCCTTCTGAAAGTGAGTAAATTTACCAGCTAGTGTGAAAATAAAGACACTGAGTGTACGTTTGCTCAACCTTATCATACTATATAATAATAAAATATCTTTACAATAACCAGCAAAGTATTTTTAAGATGTTTTGTTGTGATTTTTTTCCCCCTTTATTGTGAGCAAACATTAGCTCTGAGTTCCCCTTTCCTTGCAAGCAGTTCCCTCATATGCCAAAATCCCTTTACAGTGACAAAGGGGAGTATAAAAAAAGCCAACTGAGCATAGACAAGCTGGAAAATGTTCCCATTCATATTCAACATTCAAATTCATAGCCGTGTGTGTGTCTGCGTATGTGCATGAGTGCTCAGTGATCGCAATGCACCGATTGCTGCTTGAAGTACTGTAGATTGCTGGCTTTGACATTTTCCCATTGTGCACGGAGGTGCAGCAGGCAATAATTAAATATCAGGTGCATAAGCTGCTCTTTAATTTGACATGTGTGCTTGAGGCAATAAACACATGTGGTGCAGTGGGGGCTGCATAATTGCAGAGGAATAAAATATCATATCAAGAGTGAGAGGATCATTGTATCAGGTACCCGATGACAGCTCGTTTGATCATTACGCCAAGGCTAAAGAGGTTGGCTAATTAGTTGTCATTAAAACTCACCCTCTAATCAGGGGTTGCTCTTGCATAAAAAATGTCCCTATCACCAGATGAGTGAACAATGCCCTTAACCCTTTAAGGCCAAACTCAGTACCTACAGCTATTAGCAATGGAAATGACGAAAAAAAGAAAAAAAACATACTAGGCATGACTGTGCTCTTCTCTATCTAACCTAAAAGTTAATATGATACAATTGATGATTAATATATATGATGATTAATATATACAAATTCAATTGGGTGTGATTTTAAAACCAGGAACTGTAGATAGGCCAGACATTTCCAACAGCCTATTTAACACCTTGGTAACGACACGTTTGACAGACACAAACACAAGTGAATGTAGTAAAACATAGCAATGTTTATTGTTTCACTTTTGAAAGAAAAGGTCACATATCTGACCCAGGAACATCATAAAGACCAGAACCAGAATAAAAAAAAAAAAGAGCACTACTTTGCACTCATTGGATATTAAACACATTGGTTTGACGTTTGGAAATGGTGGTAAAATAAACAATTTGTCGGTCGATGCGGGGTTAAACTGCCGGTTTTCATTGTCAGTTGTACATGTCAGGGTTAACAGGGACATATTTTCAGTAGAGCACTTGTCTACTTGTGACTGTCAATAGCCAGATGTTTTGAAGAGCTACTAGGCGTGGTGGGAATTGTCTGTCGTTGGAAGATGAAGATTTTTCTAAGATATCTTGATTGGTGGAATATGTTCTTTACGTTGGTTTTGCTTCCTGACTGCATATAGATTTTAGACCGTGCTTGTGCTGATGTAACTATTTAGGCTACACAATAACATTGCTATTAACAAATCATTTTTATAAAATTATATTAAAATATTAAAATTGCTATTAAAATAACCTATTTTATTCAAGCTGAGCCACTTGTAAGTTGTCTCTGGGCTGGAATAGGAGCTAGGGTGTTGACACTAAGAGATTCCATGCTGAAGTCTTGAAGCTTTTCTTACAGTTCTTTTGAGCTAAGTGAGCTGTGCATAAATCTCCTCTGAAATTTCAAAAGTTCCCCATATCCTAAAATCATCAATGCAGCAATGATATGTGGGTTGATGCCCTAAACAGAATAAAGGCAGAAGACTCAGAAGTAAATCAGTAAATGGAGATAAAAAAAAAAAAAAAAGAATGCTCCCTGTTCACAGCAGCACAGATGCATTATATCAGTGGAAGTGGGGAATGACTTCTTCAGACAACACCCTGGTGAGAGGGCCCCTGATGTCTCAAGAACCATGGGCTCCTCCTGCCATGACTTTCAAAGATGGCAGAAAGTGCTCCGGTGAGGGACCCATGCATTATTAGCTGACAGCCCCATATAAATAATAAGGTACATAATGCCAAGTGTGAGTGCTTGTGCCTCCACAAGGACCCCTCAACAGGTGCAGCCCCCGTTGCTGCATTTCCATTTTGTTCAACAAAGAGCCTGCCTGCGCGAACAACTTCTGTCTGAAAGCTTTGCCTGATCATTCTTTTATGTGCCACTTCCCAGAATGCACAACATTCACAGGACCTCATGATAATAGGCACGTCGGGACACAGAGAAAGGAGCGAGACGCTTGTCAGAGTGGATACATCCGTGCCTGACCCAGGGGAGATGGCTCAGTGCACGACACATCAGTTACAGGACACCAAGAGACCCTCTCCCCCCTCCTCCTCTCATCGTGAGGGCTAATGGTTGTCAAGTTAGCGAGGGCCCACACTCATGTCTAGCCCAGGCCTGTTGTCATGTGAAATCCATTAGAGGTCGCAAGCACACAGGATGGGCGGTCGATTGATAAGGCAGTAGGAGAAGTGAGGCAGAAGCAGGGGGAAGAGAAGGAGCTTTTTCTCTCCCTACTGTACTGTACTCTCCATGAGGACTTGTTAAAGCAAACTGAAGTAGAGTGGAAAATTGATGGAGATGTCTTACATTATGATTGTACTTCTGAGCCATGAGTTGTAAGTTTTTATTCTGAAATGGCAGGAAAATTGAAAATAGTCTCTTGTGTAATCCAAACATCTCAGATGGAGGCTCCCTCCCTGTTTGCAAAGATACAAGTGAAGCCAGGTTGTGTTTTCGTCTGGTTAAAGGCCTGTGAACATGGTCATAGACTGATACGTCTCTCTCAACCCACCAACCACCTAATAGTATTTCACCTTACACCTAAAAGACATGATGAAAGGCTATCTTTGCAGTGTATGCCTTTGTTATGTCCCTGGTAATAACAATAATGATAATAATGATAACAGAACATCTCATAATTTGCCTCTTACTTGCTCTCAATCATATTTTCACTTATCACTCTTTTTCCATTATTTTTAATTCATGCCCTGTCTCCTCCAGAATCCCCCAACTTCTAAGATAAATCTCATTTCTCAGGAGACATGAAGCTAATTATTTACGCAGAAGGCTGAAATGTCTGTACTTCATCTCTCAAGGAACTGTAGTTTATGTTTTAGCAGTACTACAAACTGTGGAAAATGCCTTAGCTTCAGTGATGGCACACTAAGTCATACTGTGGCTTTCTTAATTAGATTAATTCACAGACAATTTACTGGGGAGCCACTGGACGGTTGAGAGCCAATCCATATGCTACTCATTTTCTGCTTTTTTTTTTTTTTTTTTTTTTTTGCATATTATACTTTTGCATGAGGAACCCTGCAAATAGCCATCTTTCTGACAAATAAGTCAAAACAGCAGCACAATTTATCTCTTCTGTTTCAACTTAGAACACATTAAATATGTTTTTAATTTGAAGTTAAAGTATCAAAATGCCATTATAATGAATCATGCCTTCTATTTTTTATTTGTTTCATTATTTGCAATATATGTAACATATAAGGATAAAGTTTGTCTTTTTGACTGTTTATCTTTAATTATTAGTAGCTATAGATAAAATGTGATGTAGTAGTGAGTTAATGACACTTACACTACCAGCATGGAAGTTTCATTCTCACTTTACATGCAGACGATTTGTGAGCTCTGACCTGAGCTTCTGCAGTTTTTTGTGAGTATGCAATTTTCTGCCTTTTTGTTACTGCACAGACAGAAACTAGTACACTGTCATCACTATGCTGATTTGAACTGTTAGAAAAGAGTGGGTTAATTTATTAGTTAAGTTATTAAGTTATTAGTTAATATATAACTTATTTGACATTGTACACTGTCTTCCACCATATTGACTGTTTAGATTTTGCATGTAGCCTTGGAAATATTCAACAGTAGTGGCTTATTTTTTCATTCAGTGATATTTTTCATGTTTTTTTCAGTCACAACTTAATTTCTCAATAGAATTATGTTATACATTTTTAATGTGGACATTTATGTTTCATTTTATCTTCACTTTAAGGACAAAAAAGGTTTACTTTTTCAAAAGATTTATCTTCCAGCTGCATCTGATGTCACCCAATACTCACTCTTTGATTGTTTGTTCAGATAATTGAAAACCTAGACAACCACCTGTGCTTTACAATGATAGTGAGTGATTTTTTTGTGCCACACAAGCTTTAGCACATATATTTTTTTCCTATAAACATGGTCCTATGTAGGCCTGAAGAGGCAGGAGAAAAAATTGTGAACCTTAGGAAAGGGATCTTGGCAAAAATTAAATGAATAAATAACCTGTTAGTATTAGGGTGACCAATATATTGAGATAAACACAGTTGAGAAAAAAACCCCCTAAAACCTGTGTATTTGGAGTCACCATGATTCCCAGTTTCCCAATTAACAATTCCAGGGCTTCCCTAATGATCTATTAAAATGAGAAAAAGAAGTTCACCTGCTGTATTACTCTGTGTATCAGTCTGTGAAATGAGCTATGTAGAGTAAAGGCACATGTTTATGCTTATGTGTTTGTGAGTAATTTTGTTTGTTGTGTAAATGTTTGCTTACATGTGTGAATGAGGGCACTTACAGACAGGGCATTGTCTGAAACTGATGCTTTCCTGGGGTCTTTTGAAGGGTGGTTACTGAGCTGCCTATGATAATTAAGAGAGCAATGACCTTCTCATTAGAGCCAGGAGGCTGCTTGTTCCCCCTTCTATCCTCATGCATGCCTGCCACAGGAAAATTTTAGTATATCAAAGCAAAAACTCTAAGATATTTATTAAAGCCAAAATTACAAAAACACACAGCAAAACCTTTGAATTACTCCCCCTAATATATGCAGAGTCAAATGAATCGTTGTGCTTGCCCCACCGCCCCCCCAACACCCCATCTCATCCTTCTCGCTTGTAGCTTAAATTTTTCATTACAGATTTCCAGGGCTTCAAAGTACCAACTTAGAGCTAATCCCTTTCTTCTCCTCTGTGTGACAAAGACTTGTTTAAAATTGGCCCTTTGTTTGGGGTCTGCTTTACTCTCTGTTACTTCTAAATGTCAAAAAAAAAAATGGTTTAAATACAGTGCTACTCATCTGGCAAGGCAGATGGGATTGAATAAGAGGAGAGAGCGTGGCAAATCATGTCTAAAAGGCCTTTAATTAATCTTTGTAATTTTGTTTTATATTTGATGTTCTCTATGAATCATTAGCATCTTGATGTTAGCTAAAACCATTCCACTCTTTAAGCCTCTGAGAGCACATTCACAGATTTAATAGTAGAAGAATGGCCTTGGTGTATGCATGCGTGTGTTGGCGTGTGAACTGAATGACAGGAAAGCGAAGAGGTTTTTTGTTTCAAGCAGGCAGGCCCATTTCCAAACTGTAATGAAGTGCTGAACTTTGGTAAACAAAGCTTGCTTTTTGACATGTGTTGTGTGTTTCCTGTGAGGAAGAGAAGGGCTGAGTGAACAGCTGTAATTTGATACAAATCTTGACGCGAGAAAATCCTCTGCTTGGGCCACATACTTAAATATAGTCACTGTTTTTGTCTGGTATTGACTCACTAATATTCACTCAAAAGAAACTCACTTCAGTGACCCACAATGAACCATTAGTGTTAGTGAACATCAGCTAATGGGTAAAATTTTGCCACACATTTCTCACAGCTCATTAGTAAACTATAGAAAATGGCATTAGCCCATGATGTTAATGAGTGGGAAGCTGGGAAAGAGTGCCAGTGTAGATGTGTTATCTTCACGTGATAAAAGATTGGGTGCATCAGTGCCAATCCAGACATAATTCATGGACTGGATATCGGAAAGATGTTACCGATCCACATACTGATACACGATAGATGCACACACAATGCTGCCTGTAGTATTTCCAGAATCTTTCTGTAGTTAATCTACTGCCACTGCCACCATAATAGTGTGTTAGCATGGCTGTAGCTGGTGAACACAGAGGTTTTCTTCTTATTCAGTGGTACCGTCCTGGCTGCATTGTGGTGATTGTGGTATAGCGCCACAGTGGACTGTGCCGATATTGCAGTCAAATTCTATTGTAGTGGTCATAAATATGTGCCAGATCTACTCATTAGTTGACAATGCATTGTTGTGCACTTGTTTATGTTTTCAAAACATTAAAGCACTCCTACAACTGTTTGTACGGGAAGCCTACTTAACCTACTGTTCAAATAAATTGCTTTGGAATACATTTAAATTTAATTTATTTTGCACTTTTTAGAAGATGTTTTGTGTGGGGTTTATTACAGCCTTATGTAACCTTGCACATAATATAATGACAACAATAATAGTAATGACGATAATAGTAATAATTAAGAAAAAAATAGTTCTGGTATCTGATTGGTAGTTGGTACCCAAAGCTCAGGTATCTGAATTGGATTGGAACTGAAAAAAAAACTGCATCGGTACTCCCCTTATAAAAGACCAATATCCAGCTCAATACATCATCTTTATTGTGGCTACATATGTTGATTGGAAATGACATGAGGTTAAAATCACTTATTGAGTCTAATCAGGCCATGACTGATTCTCATTATGGAAAATAGGGGTTTCTCTGAATTATTGTGGACACTATGTTAGTCCATGGATATAAGCGTGTAATCTTCTTCACGTCCTACGAACCGGTGATACTGTGATAGACACATGCCAGAGCTGCCCCCCCCTCCCCACACACACACACACACACACACACACACACACACACACACAGCATACTGTATGGAGCGCTAAGGACTCGAAGTAGCTGTGCCACCCAAACCAAGTCATTAGGCTCCTCAGCACCTGCACAGTTTCCTCTTACGTAAAGAGCTGTATAAATTAATCACACACAGCCTTATGCACTTTGATGCAATTTATAACGCACATTAATGAGGGCTGACAGCTGTAACTAAAAGGCAGAATGATCACTTACAATTCAAATAAAAATCACAGTGCAATAACAAAAGTCATTTGCATGACTTTTTTCCTCTCTTGCTCTATTTTCATCTTCATCCAGCTTTGATTCCTGCTGTTTTTATCAGAGGCCACATGCATGTGAAAAGACTAAATGATCTGCAAATTGATGCAACACTTGTGCTGTGTCTTACTCCAGAGTATGAGCTCTAATTGTACATTGTGTGAAGGTATGGCAATGGATGATAAAAAGGCTTTTCTCCACACCTCATTTCAATCTCAATGTCTTATCAGTTGCCTTTGTTAAGTCACTGCTTGCTGATGGGCATTCATAAGTTATACACATGGCAATTTATTACTAATTGCATGCCCTTTCCTTACATTTTTTTCAGGAGTGCAATTTTTCTTTTGTTGTGTTGTATTTCCCATGCAAAATCAGAGTGGAAGTAAATTTACAACCAAACATTGTGCTCACAGGAAAACATCATGAGGAAACCATTTGAGCTGACCTTCAGAGGTGCTAATTAAATTTTGGGCGTGTGGCGATGGTATAACTGATTTCATTCTTCATTATGGCCTGTAATGACATTTCTCAGCTGTCAGAAGCATTGCAGGGGGCTTGCTTGTGAGGTTTGGGATGAATTAACCATTATACCATCATAGACACAGCATAAACCTAAAGAAGGGGTGGAGACAGGCTTTGGGGTTGGGGGTCCAACTCCTGGAGCTGAATGTTTATTGCAAAAACACATTGAACAAAGCCAACTAAATATGGATACAATATGCTTTATGCCATTCAGCAGCACGCAACAACGGGGGATTTGTGACCTTCCTGGCTGCAGAGCAAACCCATATTTCTCTGGCCCAATAAAAGGCTTTAACAGGATCCTAAAGTTTTAATTAAGATGTCAGCATGCATAGGTCAGTTGCAGTGCAGGATTTAGAGAAGAAGATATACAGTAACACTACAATGGGCCCAGCTGGAACAGTGAGGACAAGCACAGAGAGGGGGAATGTCCCTGGCTCTGATTTACACACACAGCTCCATTGTAAAGCACTGGCATTTTAAATACATTTGCACACACTAAGCAGAGCCAGTCACTGTTGGTGTTGGCCTGAAGGAGCGGAGCAAGGCCCTAATCACCACTGGTATGCTGCCGGCATTATTAGGGGCACAGATGCCATATCAAAATCACTATCTGACAATTAAAAAAAACTAAGATAAACGCAGCGTCATTGAACATTATGTTGATTGATGTATATGTTGCAGAAAAGGAAGCATAATGTGGTACAGTGCGACACAGTACAGACTGCAGGCAATGTTTTGTTTAATTTAGTGATGTAATGCAGTTTGTCTTTATTCCATTCTCAATGTATACCTCCGTTTATCTTGAGAAAAATGTTTAACTGCTACAAATAACTTTGAAGTCCCCTTCCAGCTATTTTTTAAGTCCCTGTTCATTAATATTTCCTTGAAAAAATATCCCTTAACACCTTAAAACGGCTTAAATGTAACTTAAATGTAGCTCAAAACCTTGCAACCTTGCCCTCATTAAGAATGTGCAGAGCTGTAAATATGCAAATAATTCCCACTAGGGCTGAGCAATGTGGTTAAAAAAAAAAGTCATATTGTGATTAATTGTTACAGATATTGCTATTTTGGTATGATTCACAATTTTAGTAGGAATGATAATTTTTATGTTGTAATTTTCATTTTCACAATAAAAGCTATTACAATGATGATGGTATGAGTTTCTCTGGGGTCTGTACCAAACAAACATGTTTTCTTACATCTGGAAAATACAAATAGACAAAGGCATCTCAGTGGCACCCTAATACTTTATTTACATTAATGTTTTGTCTCACATTTTACCTGTTAGAATCACTCCTGCTCATAATTGCATTTGGTCATACTGCGATCTTCCTAATATTTTGATTAATTGTTCAGCCCTAGTCACCGCCCTCCACCTGGCACCAGTTCGTAGACGGAGCTCGGTTCACAGAGCGAGGATGTCCTGTTGTCCAGTTGTATTGTAGTTGATGATCTAACCATCTGCAAAATATTTTTTTCAGTGAATTTCTTAGTTCCACTACTATTGTTCATGCAAATCAACCATGAGTCAGTCTTGTTGATTTTAAAAAAAGAAATAAAACACTTTAGGGGCATGAACAGACACTTCCACCTTCACTAGAGAATTGTGAAAACACCCCTCTAGTGACAAACTTTGCACAGATACAAGTCAGTATCATCAACGTCAGACATTTTAAAGGCTATAAACATAGGAAAAACATATTTTTGAGTGGAGTGTCACAATGATATTCTGTATAAGGTTGTACTTTCCTTCCAGCCTTTACCTCCAGATCTAAATACAAGGAATCCTCTCTTGTAACTTACCAGCTAAATAATACCTTTTGAATTACTTAATTATATAACATAGTGCACATACAAATTGAAACCTGGAGTATAAGTGTTACAATATATGCTTTCTCAAACAAAAAGGAATAGCTATAATGACAAACCAAGACAAAACTTCATAATAACTAAATAATAAATAGTTTGAGACACTTGGAAATGCTTTTTATTGTCTTGTTTTCTGAAGGACTTTATGCATTTCACAACAGATGAGATCTTAAGGGCCACTCATCTGCAGGGAGAGTAGCAGATAAGTCGGGGGATGTGGGCAGAGAAAAAGAAGGGTGACTGACACAGACAAATGGTCCATTCTCTGGGGGCTGGATGTAGATCTTGTTATTTCTATTTCCCATACCCATCCCTGTCTGGTTGTCTGTCTATCTGTCTGTCTGCCTGCCTGTCTTTCTTCTTTGTGATTGGATCTGATCCCACAATGTCCAGCAAAGAGCAGTTTGTCACAGCGCTCTCTGACAAACAGGATTTCAGTTAAAAGGCCGCGTTCACAAGACTCCTCCATTAGATCTCCCAGTAGCCTCGGAAAACACACTACCCAACATCAAACTTCAAACCACATTGATTTAGACGGAAATAATAATGGTGGCAAGGGACATTCTTACATTTCAGCAATATCAGTTTTGGAACTTTTGCGTGTTTTTCCACTTAGTTTAAAAAGCAAATACGAAGAGACACTGAATTAAGCAATACTGAATTAAAAGCATAAATGGGCTTATGTTGAACATTAGGGATTATAGATATGTGATTAAAATTTTGTTGCTTTTGTATTCTTACTTCACTGTTTAAAGATCATTTTGGTTGAGACTCATCCAGGAATTTTTCTGTCTGGTAAAATTAACACGTAGACAGATAATGCAGCCTCAGTGTTACAGTATTATAGACATTTATTTCACAGAGAAAAATGTTCAGATACAGTACATGCAATTATGCTTCACACTGTGTAGTAACTACCTAATGGGTTGGTTCCACAGCTCTGCCAGCTGAGATAATGAAGTGCAATTGTGCTTTCCTAGTTGATGGTTACAACTGGATACAAAACACTGGACCATGTTCTTTTCATGTTAATATTTTAAGGTTTTTGTGTATCTTGTACGAGTAGTTCCAGAACTACTTATCTGCTCCACTTAGCTAAGATGATGGAGTTTTGTACCTGGTGGACTTTGGCAGCCAAGTTCTCTTAGATAAGTAGTTATCTTATCCCATAGAATCGCCATATCTGTACAGCCTTATATGTTTACCTGTTTTTTTTCCCAGAGCATTAAGGTCAAATCAATTTTTGGGTCACATCAACATGACACTGTATGTCAACAAAATAACAGGGTTTTTGCCTCTGGAGCCTCTAAATTTTTGGTAGAGGCAATATAAACCCCAACTTCACACTCAGATGAGTGGGTGGTGCTGATACACCCTAACATTGTTTGCCAGCCACCATTAAACATAAAGAAGGAGAATGCCCACAAAAGAAATAGTCATCTATCTCTCTTTCTCTCTCTCACACAGAGCACAGTCTTGTTATTTAAGCATTCTTTTCAACCAATTCATGGCATCTGTATGGTTTAAATTTAACAAAAAGTAGATATCAGTAGTGGTGGTTTTGGTGAAATTAGGTGAAGAAGCTGATAATATTTTATCAAATGTATTTTGATATTGAATTTGTACAGTAATTACAAACAAAAAGTTAGCTGATTCTCTTTCTCCTGGTGCATCAAAAAGTGGCCTGTATCATTGGTGCTCTCAAATTTATATCAGGACAATGAAGGTGGTTCTCCACAGCAAGAAGTTGTCAGTACAGGCTTTGGAGAGAGACAGAGGGAGTCCACACCATGAGAGGGAGAGATGAGATGAGATGAGTGTAGAGAAGAAGTTGGACTGTGAGCTGTAATGTCAGAGCAGAGCCTCGTGATTTTAGCATCAACACTTGTCAAGTCTCTGTTAATGTTAAGTGTCCAAGAAGGTCCAGGGGATGAGGGGAGTAACAATAAAAATGAGCCAAAGAAAAATGAGGAATATACTAACAATAGGACTCAAACATAAATTGATTAGGACAGGCCACAAATCAATAAACAAGTAACAGAAAGCTAGCCCTCTAGAAAAAGGAGAATGGCGGTCTAGGTGTATATATAACAATAGCAATTGACCTTGTAAATCAAATAAATAAATCGGTTCATAAACCCCTTTGCTCCAAAAGGGAGCCAGATTGCCAAACCTGCCAACAGGCCCCGTCTGCATATTACTCTTGTGCTCTCTAGCCACAACATTTACATCTTACTCTGGGACCTAGCATGTATGTTAACTGTAACAAACAAACCAAATTGTTGTTCAAACCTTAAGTACATTATTGTTGGAGTAAATTGACCAGTAGTAATTTTTTTTGTATTTATTTGTATTCTCAATGTTTGTTGAAGATTAGCATTTTAAATGTAATGAACTGACATAAAACGATATGACTTCATTCATAAAAGCAATTTCAGTCATTTCTGTATTTTTTTCTCACAAACTTTCTGGGTGATATCCTCTGTCAGATTGCACCAGACTGATGTATTCAGTCACTGAAAATCAAAACATGTTGGGCAAACATGCCCCCACAGCCCCCTAGAAAAGGGTTATGGCACAGCCCCTAGGCCAAACCTGTGGCCTTCTGAAATCCTGGTCAGGTCTCTGGGTTAAACAACTAAACAATCTGGTTTAAATTACAGTAAGATCTTGGTCTTGGTAATGTAAAAAAAAAAAAAAGTTTGGTTACAATGAAAACTGTTAAAAACAGAAGTTTAAGTCACATGTTTATACCCATCCACCACTCAACCTCCACACCCTGCAATACAAGGGTGTAAGAAGCAAGTCAGCTTAAATGTACCAACATACACTATAATGCCAAAAGTATTCACTTGTCTGCCTTCACACGCATATGAATGTGAGTGACATCCCATTCTTAAACCATAGGATTTAATATGATGTCGGCCCACCCTTTGCAGCTATAACAACTTCAACTCTTCTAGGAAGGCTTTCCACAAGGTGTAGGAGTGTGTTTATGGGAATTTTTGACCATTCTTCCAGAAGTGCATTTGTGAGGTCAGACACTGATGTTGGATGAGAAGGCCTGGCTCACAGTCTCAGCTCTAATTCATCCCAAAGGTGTTCTGTCGGGTTGAGGTCAGGACTCTGCAGGTCAGTCAAGTTCTTCCACACCAAACTCGCTCATCCATGTCTTTATGGACCTTGCTTTGCGCAGTCATGTTGGAACAGGAAGGGGCCATCTCCAAACTGTTCCCACAAAGTTGGGAGCATGAAATTGTCCAAAATGTCTTGGTATGCTGAAGCATTAAGAGTTCCTTTCTCTGGCACTAAGGGGCTGAGCCCAACTTCCGAAAAACAACCCCACACCATAACCCCCCCTCCACCAAACTTTACACTTGGCACAATGCAGTCAGACAAGTACCGTTCTCCTGGCAACTGCCAAACCCAGACTCGTCCATCAGATTGCCAGACGGAGAAGCGTGATTCATCACTCCAGAGAACACGTCTCCGCTGCTCTAGAGTCCAGTGGCGGCGTGCTTTACACTACTGCATCTGACGCTTTGCATTGCGCTTGGTGATGTAAGGCTTGGATGCA
>OMLB01062747.1:86452-112152 GCA_900302555.1 Myripristis jacobus | reverse complement strand
GGTGGCATCCTATCACGGTACCACGCTGGAATTCACTGAGCTCCTGAGAGCAACCCATTCTTTCACAAATGTTTGTAGAAGTAGTCTGCATGCCTAGGTGCTTGATTTTATACACCTGTGGCCATGGAAGTGATTGGAACATTTGAATTCAGTGATTTGGATAACTGAGTGAATACGGCAATATAGTGTAGATGGTCAAGGGGACCTGGTCAGTGATCCCAGATCAGCACTTGATCTTTTTGAAATGTGAGAAATCCATGACAATGTATTTGTCACACTCAGTACACTGTTACAGTTATATCACCCCTTAGTTACTTGAAATATAGTCACATAATAATCACTTTTTTAAGCTTAGATTATGCAGCATGTTCACAATTTGTTTACACATTTTTGAGTCACAGAGTAGATGGCAACCTCAAACAACGCTAACACTTTTCCTACTACTCCCAAGGCAGATATTCTTTGCCGTTAAGGGCGACAGCTGTGATAGTGCCAAGTTTGGCATTCTTGAATGAGATTTAAATGCAGAATGAGTAGTCTTTTCCTTAAAAAAAAAATAAAAAAAAAATGAACAGACTTAAACAAAAACAATCCCGCTCAATCACTTATGGCCCATTACAAGTGTGTCTCGGTGTGTGTATCTGCAGAGACCCTGTCCTCTGCCTGTATTTTCTTGTTTTCCTGTGCTCAAGACAATTCTGGGTGTCAGACTTTGGCCATTGAGTGTGTCACTCTCAGCCAGTAATCGCACACAGTGCCAGATTGATAGCACAATATCCAATAGGAAGCTGCAAAAATCACAGAAAAAAGGAAATATAGCAAGCGCTGTAGGAGAAGATGGGGATGAAGAGCGACGCTGTGTTGGCCTGTTTTCTGTTGGATAGGTAGATGCTGACTGGCGGTTATCCTAGCCAGGGAGGAGGCGCCAACTTTGAATGTTGTTAATAAACCACAAGGACAGATCCTACTCATTTTGCCCTGAAACATACCAGTGGCAACAATAGAGTGTTGCTTGCATGAAACAGTGGTATCTGGGTAGAGGAAGTTCACTAAATAAGTTAATTAGCAAAATGTGTCGAACTCCATCACTACTATATCTGGCATCTTATACTCGGCTAAATCGAAATGTATCCTGGGATTGTTATTGGACTAGTACAGGCCCAGCAGACTTTGGTCCAAGAAATGTCTTTAACATGATTGAAAGGGGGGAAAAAACTTGACTCGTGTACTTCTGATAAATAAACAGAGGACATGTCTCCAAAATTATTAAGAGCAATTTTAACTGATCTCCTTGTTTGGAAGTAATTAGAAGAAAAGGTCCATTAAAATACCCATGTGTAATATGTGTGAAAAGCGGAAGGCTAAATTAAAATTTTAATTCAAGTGTACATGCACTTGGCTTTCACTTCTTTGTGCCTGTTTTTCAGAGGGTTTGGGTCATCAGCAATATTAGATAAGCATTTGATATATGTAATTCCAACTGTAGCTCAACAGGTGTAGTGTAGTAGTTAGTAAATTATCAGAATATTTCTTACCACTGCTACGTGCCCATGAAAGGTCTTTGGTGTTGGCCACAGACTGACAGTTTAGTTGAGGGGAGGGCAGTGTATATATCACTCCATTTAGTGGGTTATATAAGGAATAATCCAAACCAAGTGTGCATTAAAGGGTTTTAATGCACTTCGTAGAGGCAACCACCCTCCACTTAGCTTTGGGTGGTTCTTTGCTTCCATGTAGTAAATTAAAACCCTTGCATGTTCACCTCAGTATAGATTATCTCTCATATGCCATGGTCACTTGCCAAAAATGTACGATAACAGCATTCGTTTACTTTTGATGTTTGTACTGAACACAGAGTTAATGAGCATGTCAATTTAGGTGCAGAGCTTCCAGTGTTTGCTGGGCTTGCTTCTGTTTCAGTTTATTTTCTTTATGGCTACAATATGAAGTTAGCGCAGCGATTAAACTTGAGCCAGACTACATTAAAAATACATACATTTAAAACCTGAGGGAATTTGATTATGTGGTGAATTTGTCCCCACATGATTTGGAAAATGGTTGGTAGCAGTGAAAATGTGAGAAAACTGCAGTAAATGGGCCACACATTCAAAATGACTTATCTTCCTTTTAGTTGTTCTTATGTACTTGTAACCAACTCATTTATTGGGCAGTTTGAAACAGTAATAATAATACAATACCTTAGAAGTGTTCAGTGTGTGTGCTTACAAACAATGACGTTTTGAGCTAATTGTTGAATTCATTGTTATTTTTCACAGTTAAGAGTCTATTAGTCTGTTGTGAACAAAAACATAATGTGATGTGTAGTTCTTAGGCACAGCACTGGAAATAGATTTTGATCAGTTCTGTACATTTAGACAAGTTTCACAAGCATACTAACTACTTGAGTTCCCTAAGATGTGTTCATGTCCAAGGTGTGGTAGTCCTGAGTTGGAGGCACGTGTGTGTTTGTTGGTGTGGGGTAGGTGTGAATGTCTTCGTATATAGGCACATATGCCTTGGGACAAGGGTGTGTATTTAGCAACAAAGCAGGAAAGACGGGCAGTCTGGTGCACTTGGAGAGGAAACAGAGTTAGTGTGATGATAAAGACTGCTAAAATGTTTATAATAGGATAGCAATAATGGCCCTCCTTTTTTCCCTCAGCAACATGAAACAGTGAAGTTAAACTGGCAGACTGCCACAGTTTTTTCATGCCAGTAATGTGAATTATCAACAGGCTAGTAAATATGGAATTACAATGGCTTCCCTTGCCAAGGATCAAAAATTATCTTGTTGGTTGTGAAATGACATGAATGAATGACTATTTTGTCAGGAAAGCTTTCATATTCAAGTCAAACCTGCAGAATGCTGATAGTGTAGTTTTCAATACGTACACCATTAACACTCTAGTTTGTAGCCTGAATCATATCTATATCAATCAGTCAGAACAGCATACTGTGTATATGTGTCTGTGAGTTAAGAACAGAAATGAATTGAAGGTAGATTCAAGGCTGTTGAGGGGTTTAAGGCCTTGTCAGCTGGCTTAGTGCCAGGGAAAAGAAATCTGTTGCAAAGAGACATGAAGAAAAGCAAGGTTAGGGACAAAAGCATAAAGCGGCAGAGAAAAAGTCAGCCTCACTAGTCGGAGCAGTTGACATTGTTTGGGCATGATGTAAAAGTGTTTAAAATGTGCAGAATTTCCTACATAGTCAGATATGTGAATAGAACTAATAGTGGAAGTTCATTGATAAATTTTACAAAGTCATATGTAACAAAATTGGCCCACATTGTCTCAGCTGTATCAAATGTTCTGATAATTTGCATTTTAAGATAAATAATCTTTTTGAAATGTACTTAGCAATTCTAGACAATATAACTATATTCTGTGTAAACCACATTTTTCAGTTAACTATTATAGTGTTGCTGTTAGTAACAGGCTGTATTCATGACTTGATTATTTTTATCAAGGCAGGTCTTTTTAAAAGCAGATGCTGGAAAGATGTAGGCCTACAGAGTTTTGTTTGGATCAAAACACCCAGACCCATAACAAATCAATAATCATAACAGTCATAATCATAATATCAATTACTCAATTGTTTATAAAATGTCAGAATTAGCCTGCTGATTACAGTTGACTGTTATCAAAGCCAAAAATCCCAAAGTGGCAGGTTCAGTGCACATTGATTAGCTAACAGGCCAGTGACTTTGAAAAAGTGTTAGCCGAGTTGGCCAGTGGGAAACTGGCCTTCCTGTCAACCTTTGATCCTAGTTAAATGAAAGTGTCTTACCACCTTAATAATGTGAGACTGATCCCATGTAGCAGTCCCGAGCTTGAATTAGACATTTTTTTCTGCTACACAGACATGAAATAACATACAAGTTTCAGACAAAAAGAGACTCTCTGGCATTGTCTTTGAGAGGAAAAATGTGTTGACGGAACATATAAGCAAGTTGAGTTTGATATATTATCTGTAAATAGTAGCCTTAGATGTGCCAATTGATAATCCTGAGGAGGAAAAAAAATAAAACAGCAGTGTCAAATCCCTTATCTAATTTCATTTGCTGTGAAAACTTCCAAACCCAGTCACATAACTGCATAACTGATGACTGACAGTATATGACTGTTGGGATTGTGATAAATAATTTGACAGAGCTCTGCAGATGTACACAGCGCAAAGGACCAAATGCTTAACTCTTTCCTTCAAATATGTCTGGCGTTTTTTTTTCCAGTGTATATGCATAAGATATATAGACCTAGTGTATCCACACAAACCCATCTTTGGAGGATTAAGGCCATGTTTCAGTGCTGACACTTCTAGTCTTGAGTGCGTGTCCCATGTCCGAAAATGCCCCAAACCAGATGTGCTTAATCTACACTTAAAGGATCCTTTACCTAATATTGCCTCAGACCTGTATTTAGGGCTCAGTGGATCTCACAGATCCATCATCAGGGGTTTGTACACTGAAAGAAAGGAGTAGCAATTAAGATAACAGGCAAGAAAATATTACTATGCAAGTAAAGGTTTTATTAGGTTATTACCGCCTCGATAGTTGGGCAAAATTCCTTGTCTAAATTAGAAAAGTTTGATCCAACTGTTTATTTATTTCTTTATTTGCTTATTTATTAATGGATTTACTGATTTCATCCAGCCCTCTTTTAATATGTGGATTGCTAATTGGGCCCTTCACTCACATATTTATTTATTTATTTATTTTTTCAATTATTCTTGGGCCATAAACACCATTAACTGCTGCTGTAACTGGCAACGGCTTCCTTTTGCTGAGTATGTCCCAGTTTGTCAGAACAGAATCTGCAGGAGTTGATGCTGATGTTGCTGTGTTGTTCATTGTCATTTATTTTGTATTTAAATAGCAGATCACTTTACAGTGTTGCCACTAGGTAGTGCCTTGATAATTCATCCCAAATTTTATAGCTTAAGTTAAATTTAATCAGCATAGAAATCTGTAGGCATTTATTTAACTGTAACTTAACCCAGAAGCTAAACTAAATAAATCAGTGTAGTTAGGATAATTCAACTAGTTATGGCCAGTGAAATCAGTTAGAAACTTTTTAAGGGAACAATATATATCTTGTCCAGTTAAATTAATAAAAACAAGGTGATGAGATCCGTTTGGTGCATGAACCTTAGTATCTTGTTCCTTAAATGATCTAAAGTGCTGTAATATATTTTTGTTCTTCTGTGGTTGCTCCTGGCCTTTATACGTACCCATGTGTGCATGCATACATACACACATAATATCCTACAGTGCTCGCTGTGCACAGAATTTTCATTCAATATGTTAACATTTATATTTTGCTACATTTCATTATATCATAATACTAATAGTATCATAATAATCATAAAACTATGTCAATCATAAAAGCATTAGATTCTACTCATATGGTGAAGTCTGTGGTTAAAACCAGTATTGTAGCAGTAATACTCCAGGTTAACTAGTAACTAATTACTAGTAGATTAGATAGATAAGAAGTAAATCTATGTAGCAGGAGCCTTACCACAAGTTGAGAGGAGGCTAAGAATCCATAGAGAGGTTGCTGTACTTTCTTACACTGTCTTGCATACTCTCTAAATGTAATTGCACCAAAAGAGTAAATGATGACCAGTGTCCTGTAAAATAGCTGTTGTCCCCTTCCAGTACACATTTCCTCAGGCTCTGCAGTGTGCTAGAGCAGTTGCCTGGAGACAGGTCTGTACTGCAGTAATGTGCATGTTTGTTTGAGCACTTGTAATCTTTTGTATGTGAGTCAGACATGGATGGATGAATAGATATTACAGAGATGGACAGAAGTGTCTATATCTGTATCAGCAATAATGTCTGAAGTGGGGAATTTACTTATCTTTGTGTCCTTATAGAGTTTATTAAACCCCTTGCTTCCCCTGGCCTGCCTTTATTACAGCTGGTGCCATCATTATTTCTAATTACAGACCTTAATGTAAAAGTGATGTGTCCAGAAGTTTTGGGCAGTCTTTCTTGTTCACTTTTGACTGCTACCCATGGCTGATTTTGTTTGTTTTGGTGCAGGCATGTATCTTTGATTGCATGCAAGTTTCTACAGAGCATGAAAAGAGAAGACATGTCGCAACACTGTCCACAAGATGTAGCTGTGTTAGATATAATACAACCTTTACATTTTTAAGACAAAAAAAGGACAAGGAATAATCTCTATACACCAATTCAAATTTATAAGGTGGAACATTTTTGTGAATGTTGAAGCTGGAAAATATGGAAAAATAAATAAATAATACTTTGCCTGTAGGGAAAAAAATATGCAGTGTGGTAATTGTGTGATGTGACTTAAGGAATATTCCAGCTGTGCTAAGCAAAATTGACTTTGGTATTGTAGGATTAAGCACTGCTCATCATTAAAGTGAGACAAAGCAGCTGCATCAAGCAGCCAGAGCACTACCAAAAGAGAGACAGTCCTGCCTTGAAAATAACACTATGGGGAGGGAGAAGAATAAGTAATGTCTAAATGTTGTAAGCAGGCCTTCTAAAATTAACTTATTTGTATAGCTGCCCATTGCAAGCATATCTCTTTACAAAGAATGAGCTAGCCTGAATCTAACTAATCAACGCTCAATAACAAAATAAAGTGATGTAACAAAAGAACAAAACAAAGCACAAGACAAATTGCATGCTTGACAGCTATAATATGTCTATCTAATCTACATAGCCTATCTTACCCAGGAGTACCACCCTTAGGCTTCTGTCGAGGAAAAAAGAATATGGTTTCCCAGGGTTAAGTATACTCTTAATTTTCACTCTAGATGCTTAGCACTTACGAAAAAAAAACAATGGGACGATTAAAAATAGTTTATAAGTTATTCATAAAAATCCTACTTTTACTCCAGCTGGCTTGAAACTGTTGTTGAAGGTGAAGTAAGATACAAAGGAATCTAACCAAGAAAGAAAAGATTTTTCTGACAGGTCTGGATTTGCGATCACAAATCTGATCATAGGTGGTGACTGAAGATGCTTCTGAGACTTATGATAAAGTGTGACTGGCGAACTATCTCACCTGTCCACATGTGTTCAGATCACCTGATATAGATATTGACACCAACTTTCCGCCAGGTCATTCTACTCATAGACTGTTGAAACAGTAGACAACAGTTTGAAAAACAGAAGCCCATTATACAAATTTACAAACTCTGACACAAACAGTTACCTGTCAGACACATTAGTAGTGTCCAAACCAGGGTCCTGAAAGGAATGGTTTGGCTCATCTGCCAGTGGCAGGTAAACTGAGAAAATTTACTAGCCAAAAAAAATTTTTTCTTGCCATAAAACTGCATCATGGATTAGTTTGACTAAAAATATTTTCCTCAAGTGACTGTCCTTGAGTTTGATTTGTTGGCCCCTTAATGGGTAGCATTTTTGTTGTATTGTTTTTATATTGGCCTTTTGACACCCTTGGCCTATCCATGTTCCTTAGCCTCATCTAAAAAATATATATAAGTAACCCTTCCACCTGGTGCTCCGGCTGTTTTCTTTTTCAGCCATAACTGGTCGGGAGGCTCTGCAGCACCTGCCATGTTTAGCTCGCAGTTTTACTTTGGGTAAATGGTACACTCTAGTGCAAAGTAAAAGAATGAAGTTCTTGATGCTAATGTGAAATAAGGCTGAGAAAAACGGCTGAAGATGACGAGATGAGTGGACACTGGGCAGCAGTGCGCTCTGTCTCTCCTTCTGTCCCTCTCCCCCTCTTTCTCTGTGTGTGTCTGTGTGGCTGTCGGAGATAGGGTGTGAAAGGATTTATTTTTTTTATAGAGAGAAAAAACCGGCCACCTGGCCAGTGACCCCAATTTATTTTTCCAAACCCCAAATTTACCCACATTTGGCACTGGCAGAATGTTAAGCAGACCAATAGCTGCAACCGTGTCACCCTGCACTCAGTTTTAGTTTTTGGAGAGGAGAGGTGCACATAAGCTGTGGCAGCACCTTCTCACAGAATTATAAATAGGACTTCATACTGGGCCACCTCACTGTGGCACAGTGGAATCAGCATGAATGATTGAGGTGTTTTTGATGGACTGTATCTTCTGTATTTTGCTGGCTCCCAGGTATATAGCATGATTTTTGAGTGAAGTGACACATAACCGTTAAGACTTCTGTGAATTTCTGTTGATAGAAATGAAGGATGGTCTGCAGGCCTTGGAGATTATTTGAGATTTACATAATGAAAGATTGCCATTGCAAAATATGGTTGGCAACAGTGGCAAAAAACTGTTGCAGCTTGTATTGTTCAGCTTGTTGTAAAATAGCCAAAGGATTGTTTTGAAAGTCTTACTTTAGCACATCTAGAGATGCTAATCTTGTCTGAATGAGTCTTCTGCTGTCCACGTAAGCAAGTAGTTATCAGTTTTTACCCTAAATAATGACTGCTTACTTTATTAGGTCAGTCTGACCCAGAGTTTTTTTAAGATAGTTACTAAATATGCCTTTTTAAGATACATCCTGTGGTGATGTCCTCACTCTAAATGATCACTCAGTAGACAATTTACTGTTATCAAAAGAAAACGTCCTCTGAAAGGCACAGTAGCTTTCACTTCCCATGTACTGCTGATTAATGGTAAACTTTAAAGTTCACACAAATCGTCATAATTGATTGTTTCTGGTCTCAAAAACCCAGAAAGCACTTTCAACACATTGGAACGTGTTGTCAGTTCCCTGATGCAGAGCTTAGAGGCAACAGTGCAGTTCTTTGCTTTTCTTCAACCAATTTAAAGTACTGTGAATGTTTCCAGTTTCCAAAGTTCATGGCTGTGTACATTCTGGATGTTAGTCTTAGCCAATACGACTCCTGTACACGACAGCTGCTGCCTGCTGTGTAAGCTGCCTTTAATAACGTTGTGTGTCAGTACTTTTTTTCTTTCAATTTGCATGAATTAAAAATGTAACTGAAAGGAAAACAAAATAACAAAATTAAAGTTTGAAAAATTAATTCCTACAAAAAGGTAATCTGAGCACTAAAATAACAAGCGATAGCAAATCTGTTCATACAGCTGTGATTGTCTCTGCTTAATAACCAAACAGCACCCACTGCATTTGGGCAGCCACAGTGATTTTAATGATGGAATTTAGTATTTTCTGAAAGTAAAACAAATCAAACAAGTTTTTTAAAGATTGCAGAGGACTTGATTTAAAACAAGAAAAAAACATAAATAAGGCAGTAAGTAGAAGAAAGAGCGGGGGCTCCATTTCTGTTGCTAGAACTTCCTGTACCTTATCTGTGATCACAGAAACGTGACAAGACACTCCCAACATTGGTTGTAACTAGCAAACTGTGCAGGACTCTTGGGGTTCTAGTGACCAGAACCCAAAGAGTCCTTCCCCTTAAGCAGTGCATATTGCACACTGTTAACACATGAACCAGCAAACATCAGATCAACAAATACACAAAGCTGAGCTCTTCAATAGGTCTTCGTGATAATGTAATAAATTAACAGAAAAATGACTAAATAATTGAGATTTTCTTTTTAGCTATTCTTCAAGTCAGATTTATTTTGACATTTCACTATTTGTTTGATGTGCATATATTGGTCACAATTTAATTGGGCAGTCTAGTTGTGATATTGAACTATCAAGCAGGTACAGTGTATCAGTAAAAAATGTTCTGAGTTTCGGATGATACAGTAATTGTGAAAATTAGTAGATATTCAGTGTTTAGGAGTTGGGGCTGAGGCTCAAAACAGGGTCATGTTAGGGTTAAAAATGGGATCAGATTAGTGGGCACTTTGATAATGGTTTTGGTTTTTGTTCTTTTTTTACATTTTCCACTCCTTTGATATTAATTGTGATAGCCTTTTCATGCAACCACCACCACTAAGTTGATATTTAAATTGTTTGCCTTATATCCCTGGCTCATTCACTTAGATTCATCTCCAAAAGGCATAGAAAACAAATCCAGAGAACTCTAAATGGCCAGGAAAGGTAATCCATCACTGTAACTGAGATTGCCAGTCACACTTTACATAATTACTTCAGAAACATATTGTAAGACTATGAAAGTGCACATTTTGAAAGAGGTTCTCTTCACTCATGGCATTTATGTGCACATTTGAAAACATCATGAGAGCCCAGACAAGACTAGAACTTACATTATCCTGCTTGTAAACTAATAACATGTTGATCATGCATGTCTGATTTGCACATTGTCCTCCAAAATAAAACTCTTCACCAGATACATTGAGATGGACCTCTGTCAGTAACAGTCATGGCTTAAGACTGGTGTAGCCATCTGTTGTGCAAGGAATACCTTGCAATATCTAGACAGTGTTTGTTTTCAAATATCTGCTTTGAATAAATGTCAAGATGAGAAAAAAATAGCATATGTCTATTGTGATTAAAAGAATTGCAAAAGGATGTGTAGTGATATATACCGCTGATGTTGTCATACGGTTGGGATTAGAATTAAAAGTGCCAATTAAAATTGAGATTTAGTTGCCTAGTCTGTAGAGATGTCAGCAAACACTTTGTTGGACATTGTTTTTGTGACCTGATAGTTACCCTCATTAAACTATGGAAGTCAAGCATGTTTGTCAGGGATGCTATTCTTACTGACTGATCAGGAATTGCTGATTTTCTGAACCAAAAAGATGACCCATGTGAATCTTTTTAAGTTGTAGTGGTATTGGGCTGCCCAAGTGGAATTTGCAATGGAGAGGGTTTGAGAACATTTAAGTTGCAAGCCCTAAATGAATAAATGCCATTGTAGTCTAAGGCTTTATACGACATATTATACGCTCTGTTCTGTTCATTTTAATTATAATACTGCTTATGTTCTCACCCACTGCTCTCATTAATTGGACTTTGATTGATGATTTGATGGGCATTTGCATTTTAATATTGGTCAGTGTTGTTTCTCTTACTGTCTGTATTCTAACTGGCATGCCAAAACAACAAGTGATACTTATAGGATCCTCCACCCACATGATTTTGTCTCTTATTTGTGAATAGGGGTAAGCTTTTTACTGGTAAGGCTCCTCAACATTTAACTTAGATTCACTGAGATGGAAGGTTGTAAATAGGCCTCTCTGAGTTTCCAGTTGATAATCTCTCAACTTTCACTGATTCACAGCATTTCAGATTTTAATAAGGTTATTCAGAGAAGCCTCAGCAGTTAGGCTGTAGCTGCTGACAGCTATAGGGTCCTGTTTCGTCCTTTTACGATGCCATCATAGCAGGCCTCAGCAGACACAAACACAACATGCCTGTCTTTGGGTTCCTTTGCCTCCCATTGGGGTTATTTAGAGAGATTCTTCCACTGTTTCAAGGCTACATGAAGTTTTTAGGTGTAGTAGATAAAATGATGGAGGATGAAGTCTGATCCAGCTTGTAGCTGTGAATTATCCACAATATGTTTTAGTGTATTGAATTAAACTATATGCATTACATTTCCATAGAAGCTCGTAAATTCTCACTTATGTGAGAATTATGTGAGAAGTTGGTCATTATTCATTTTTTTTCTGCCATCAGTATCTTGTTTTTGTGAACATTTCTCATTCTCATACTTTGAGTCATACAGTGATTGTTTCATCTGTTGGACTCAGCTATGCATAGTTTAAACTCATACACAAGGATCCCAGTTAGTGCAGTTGAACTGGGGTGGCGGCATCTGTTTGAAGAGTTCTATGTATCCAGTGTTGGGTGATAACACAAATATATCAGGAAGCGGCTGAGAGCTCAATCTTTCGCTGGTCTATTTTCTTGATTTAAAGCTCTTTTATTTTGGTTTTGATTTAAACGTATGCCTCATCACACATTTAAGGCGTCAAATGTCAATTGAATGCGTACCACAGATAGTCACACACGAACATACAGCATGGGGCTTTATTCAGCTATGTAGGTATACATCTCTATAATCAGCAGTAGTCTTGCTTTCGTCTCTACATTGCCAGTCATCCACTGATGGGCTGACAGTGGTCGATAGTAAAATTTGGACATATTGCCCTACTTTAATGCTATGTTCTTGTATTAAATGTAATGACTGGAAACTGATTAGACACGATTGGAGTGGTGCAACATGGACATCACAGAGAGCAAATTTTAGTATTATGACAAAGGTCAAGAAACTCTTTATTTCAAAGTATGGATACCATTTGGAGATTATTGATAATACCACTCTTACTGATAGAGAGAGAATTGGTTCAGCAACAAAGATGGAAAGGATGAAGGCTGATCTAAATGGGTAGCTTTCATTTGTTAGCTAATAGCTTAGCCTAAGTGAACCCTGTAAGCCGTCTCTGTGTAGTATGGGAAATAGCATACCTGCTGTAGATGAGGATGGGACCGTGACGGGGCTGTGAGTAGAGCAAAGCAGTCAAAAAATGCACATTTCTGCATGTCCAATTGTGCTCGCAATGAACACTTCCTTTGCTGATTCAAGTAAAATGGACCCAAACTTTAGAACGTTTTAGTTCTGTCCACCATGATCTCTATGTCTTGGTCGCAGAGCTACATTAACAATATTTCAAACAACTATGCTCTCAACAAATAAACATTTTATTGACTAATTTCCCCTTTTTACACACCGTAAGGGCTGATCACATTTCAGGTGATACCCTTCAAAACAAAATTCGATATCCCCTCTTGCTGTCAGCCATAGGATTTGTGTTTTCATCTTTGTGTCTTTCTGTAACGTTTCAGCTGTCGCCACCTCGTTCAAGCGGGGGAAGCTGCACATGACCTGGCTGATTTCAGTGTTTAAAGAGTGCCAATCCACCTACCCAGCGCACTGACAGCATATTTGACATTTAAAAACAGTGCAGCCAGAGAGACAGGACCACCCCTCCCCATGACTGGAAAGCACAAAACGTAAACACGCAACGTCAAACATTATCACCTGATGCCCGCAGTGTCCTCATCAGTAGGCTGCAGGAATTGGAAAATACCAGCTATGTTAGAATGAATTAATGCAACAGAAATACAGATAGCAGCACTATTTGTTCTGGAGCTTATCAATATTTTGTTAATGACCAGTTAGAAACTGGTGCCAGTTTAATACCAGCTCACTATGTTTTCATGTTGTTCACCCATAATTAACACATAGGTAACATGCATTCAGTGGATGTGCAATACATGCAGTGCAATGCGTTTGCAATGAATTAATGCAGCAGTAACATACACACAGTTTAAATGGATGAACTTTGATTCCAGATTATTTGATTCTGTGTTTGCCTGGCATGACAGTTATGGATCTTTTATTTTTCGTCCAACTACACTTCTTTCCTTTAGATTGCCAAAGCAATAAGGGAGACGAGTATTTGTGTTACCAAGTCCCTCCTGTTCTCATTGGTCGCTGTGTGATGAAAGGCTGCATTCCCTGTTAGTCAGTAGCCTGTCCTTTCACTCCATCTACTGGCAGATTAATGAATTTTTAGAACCCTAGCTCTCACTAAAATTGGCCTGACTTGATTCTTTATTAGTAGTCATTATTTTGTTTTAACAGATGTATCTAAATTAGTTATTCTACTTGTAGACATTGTAGGGGTTGAGAAGGATGTATTGAGCGCTAGTGATTGATTCCAATTGCATAGATGTTTTGCCTTCTTTATTTAGGCTAATTCATTCTGAATGTGGGTTCACAAAGAGGCTATACAAGTTGTTTCATACATAGATATGCAATGTATAATCCTTTTATTGTTTGCTCAGTGCTTATGTACGTCTTAATTTGTCTAACCCAGCACAAATATTTATGTTGATTCATCCCTCCCTAGAGGTAAATTAACATGAAATGAAGATGAGCTCTCAGATTTCTATGTTAAAATAAAATGTCTGTCTTAAGTATTAACAAAAAATGTTTAGGATTTGGATTACCGAAATTTACCAGAATGAAACCTCTACCTTTACATGTGACAGCAGAGTGGATTTATATTTTCAGTTGAAAACCGTTTGATGGCATTCATGGGCAAGCCAGTTATTCCACACTGATAGAGAAGTTGGAGCATGGCTCACCGTAAAATCATATTGAGAAATAAAAACCTGGCCCTGTAGGATTTTCAAAGGAGACACTGTTCAATGCTTCAAACCATGACTCTCTACAAACACCCACTGAAGAGTGACTAATAGAATGGTTGATTGAAAGCTGATCAGAATTGGCTGTTTTCAGTATGTAGCGGTTCTGGCAGCTTGTGGTCCAACACCATAGGAGAAGAAGAAACTTTGCTTTAATGTGTCACCCGTCTATACATGTTTAAATTGATGCGGTGCAAACATGCAGTTACACTCTTGAAGTTCATATTGCTGCTGCCTGCCCTCCCTGTCTGTTGTTTCACTGCACACAATGATAATATCTCTTTGTTGAGTGGCCAGTAATGTTTCCCTATAGGTTTAGCACAGTTTTTCATTGACTGTATTTACACATGGGCTCTAAGTGTGACCAGGAGTGTTAGAGCTCAAAGGCAGAAAATTCAGTTTCAAATGGGAGGGCACACCACTTTGTTTACTAATGTTAAGGATGAAGAGTAGGAAGGATAACACCCCTCAGCTTCATGCCAAGAGTAATAACCTATAGAATTCAAGTAAAATGCCTGTCTTACGTCTAATATGTTGATCTTATATGTTATCCAAATAATAAACAATGGAATGAAATGCTCTTATATTTTGGGATATGATGCATTAAGGAGTTGTCCTGAACTTCTGAGGCATTTCTAAGTTATATTTTTTCGAGAATTGAGTGGCATTTATTTTTTGCCACATCATAACAAGTTGGGGTTCCCTGGCCATTGAAACTGCATAGTCCACATATCAGTGATTTATAGACTGTTTGATAAAATTTAGGGTATGTTTTTAACTGCCATCTGAATTATTTAAATCTTGGCACATTTGGTAATTTTCTTTGGTGTTATGAAGTTAATGTACTGTATATTTGTTTGAGGTGTAATCAAGGAGGCAGAAATGGGAGACAGAGTAGAGAGAATAAATTTGTTCTTTGCATTATCTGTGCCATGTATCCCAGTGCTGACATCCTGCTAGTGAAAGGCCAGTTGCAGCTGATACTGTGTTCTCCTATCTGTCAGAGTTTGATCTACCATAAATGTGAGTCAGTTCATGAATGATGTTTCCTTCAAAGAGCTGGCAAGTTTTTACAGTGAAACCCCTCCCTGACAGGTTGTCCAGTTTAAGAGTTCTCACTTTCTATATTACAAATCTGTACAAACCCCAGCCAAAAATAAAAATTCTCAGCCTCATTTTTTTCTTTTAGTTGAATTGGTTAACAAAACCAGACAATTTGATAGTCAAATGTAGTTTTCTGTTTTGCATTATGATGGGAAGTGCTTGGGTCTGTTTTCAGTCATTCACCTGGGAAATTTCACATCCCACTGCATTCACATGGTAACATAACTATTGACACTTTCACTTGTGAAGAACTTGTTGCCTTTCGTTTCGAGTTCTGCTTTTTGAAACCTGATACTTGAAACATGAGTGGTTTTGACCAAAGATCAATGGATTTTCTTTTCTCCTTGCTAGGGTTTTGTCTAACAGAGCTGCTGCTGGTTTAATGTTTCTGCATTGTGATGGTTTCTACTACTCTCCCATGAGATGCTGCATTTCTAGGCGGATCTCACAGAATGTGTTCTCTTTGTTTGCTTTTTACAGTTCTACAAGCATGTTGTCCAGAGTGTGGAGAAGTTCATACAAAAGGTGAGTTGTATTATCACTGAAGCACTCAGTCTCATCTAATGTCAGTAGAGCAACATATTTGGGGGAAAGTATAATGTTCATATCAGCGTGGAATGTTTACTCTAACAAACCTCTGAAATTGCCTTTGATCTGTTCTGAAACATCTTGACCATTTATCACAAAATAAATTCATGGACTGCCTTGGTGTTGGTGGAAAGTTTTCTCTTTACCCTTTTGAAAAGTCGTATAGCAACCTTTGCCCTCCATCTCTGCATGACCAGTGCAAACCAGAATACAAGGTCCCAGGGCTGTACGTCATTGACTCCATCGTCAGGCAGTCACGGCACCAGTTTGGCACGGAGAAGGATGTCTTTGCTCCGCGCTTCAGCAAGAATATCATCGGAACTTTCCAGCACCTCTACCGCTGCCCCTCAGATGATAAGGTCAGACAGTTTTTACTTATTATGTTCCTGGTTTGGCCCCTAGATACTATGCTTGTGCATTAGTTATGTAGTGTAATGAAAGTGGTCTGCAGTTGATGAATTGATTTTGATGTACTGTATTTCACTGTTTTTCAAGTAGATTTTGTTCATGTAGATGTGGGAGGTGGGTCTAATGACGGTTATTGCTCAGCTGCACTGTCATAGTTCAATACTGGCTCTTATTTTGACATAGATGGACAACTGTCCAACTGTAATTTATTTATTTTTTGTTACAGATTTAGCTTATCAGCCAGTATAATGTAGTTGATCGTATACATTTATCTTTCAGTGGGGCCTTTTTTTTGGTTATGGAGCGCCCCCGCAACAAAGTTAATGTAAAGGAAACACTGCTGATGACTACTTTTCTGTCTGTCTTTTTTTTTCTTTCTTTTTTTCAGAGTAAGATAGTGCGAGTGCTCAACCTTTGGCAAAAGAATGCTGTCTTCAAGAGTGACATCATCCAGCCTCTGTTGGACATGGCTGCAGGGCTTCCTCCACCCAGCGTCACCCCTGTCATGCCAAGCAGTGCTGCCCCGGTCAACAACACTACACCTGGTCAGTCAGATCACACACATAAGCTAGATGGTGGGACAAACAAGCATAATACTGACATTATGTGGTTATATTCTTGTTTTGATGCTAAGCCCCTGTTCCAACAAAGATACTGTTTCTAAAGACAGCAATACTCCTGTCTCTGTGTACCCAGGTACACCAGCCACCCCGGCCACCCCTGCCAACATAGTCCAGAGTCTGCCTGACTGGGCCTCGCAGATCTCCAACACAGACACTGTGGCTGCTGTGGCCCAGATCCTACAAAGTCCTCAGGGACAACAGGTCAGTATTTATGCCCACCCACTCTGTTACTCAACTATTTAAACTGAAATGCCTGAATTTTATACATAAATCCAGCAACATTACACCTCCACTGAGACCAAACCTTTTAAATTTTTAAATAGCACTCTGCTATTTGTGGCTTATGTAAGTTGCTGTTGGAAATGTTTGTAAATTGTGTGATGTCACCTTTTGTAGCTGCAGCAGCTGGTGCAGAGCCTGCAGATGCAGCATCAGAAGCCCCAGCCTTCCCTGCTGCAGGCTCTGGACGCCGGCCTGGTGGTGCAGCTGCAGGCCCTGACAGCCCAGCTCACTGCCGCCGCCACTGCCAACAGCCTGAACCCCCTGGAACAGAGGGTTTCCTCCTTCAACAAGGTAATGGTATGGTCAGCTGCATTTTGCCTTGTTTCCATTTGGGTTGCCTAATACATGAAATGCAGCTCTATTTGTATAACAGGATGAATCAGCTTCTGTTTTGTTTGTTTGCTTGTCTATCCATCACACATAATATACTAGATATAGCTGATTGTATTTTTATAAAACTTGGGCAAATAATGCATCACTGCAGCATTGTAGCCTTTCGTTTGTATAATTGTATGTATTTGAGTTAAAAACTCTGAGTGTTTTTGTCACATTTTTCTGTACTTCATGCCTGCTTATCTGATTATTTTGTGTGTTTGTTACAGAAACTTTTAGGTCAGTTTGATTTTGGGAATGATTCTGAACGTGGTGAGGATTCTAAAAAAGACACTGCATCATCTCAGCTGTGAGTATGACTCAGTTCTTCCTTTCTCATAATGTCTTTTATCATCAAACACTGTTATTTTTCTCAGCACTTGTATCTATCTCACTGAGCTGTTGACCCCTCCAGGCCCATGGTGTCAGAGTCCATCAACAGCTCACTCTTCCACCAGCTGGCAGAGCAGCTGCAGCAGCAGAACCTTGAGCAGTTCCAGAAACAGCTGCTGGAGCACCAGCAACACCAGCAGAAGGTAGGGGGTAGGGGGGTTGGGGGCACACATCAGCAGAAGGGTTCGCACTAGTTGTATCATCCCTTTGCACCTGATCTCTGTCACAAACAGAAATGCTGTGGTGAGGCAAGAGAAAATAGTTGTTTACATCCGGTCATCCCTTAATATGACAGCACTGGACCTTGTGTCCCTTTTTTTAAAGTAAAAATTACACAGCAGGTATTTTGATCTTCTTCTACCAGTCTATGAGCATGGAGGGACAAGACTCCATCTTTGGGGCAGAGAACTCAGTTACAACCGCCCAGAGCAGCAGCCAGCCACAGCTTTCTGAGCAAGAGAACAAGTTGGATGACTCCATTGACAACCAGCAGCAGGTATGGATGGCCTTTAGGCTCTACCCAGTCTTGCCTAGGTAGCAATAATGTATAAATGTTTATATTGAGGATGTTTTTTGGTTTCAGTATGTCTGTAATGTGTGATGTCATTAAACTGTAGTTTGAATGAGGATGCAGTATCACCTGTGTGTGATTTGCCTTGCCACAATACCACACCTTGTGTTCCCAAGCAGGAATATATCTAATGGCCCTGTTTTTTTAGGACATGGATCTGGATGAGGGCCCAGATGGCATGGAGGAAGAGATCTTTGAGGCAGAAGAGAAGAAGACTGCCAGCACACGCTCCAGAACTCGCTCCAGGTCACGCTCCAGGTCAGTCTAGCCTTTTTTTTTTTTTTTTTTTCTGGGATGTCATTTACATCTGGCAGGGATACAGCTCTTATATCTGGATTGTATCCAGTTTAGCCCAAATGTGTTATGCTGTGAACTCCTGCAGATCAACTTAGCTCCACTTTCAATCAGAGGAGTTAATTAGAGCAGTTATTATTTGGCTATTCAAGCTTGTCATATTAGCTTGCTGTACTCCTTTAATTTCACTGAACGCAATCAGCCTGGTAATTCAAAGTAATGACTTCTCAAAGTGGACAAAGATTAAGCCTAATTATGCACTGTAAATAGGCATTGGTGCTCAGACTGAGCAGGCCTGTGCTGCTCAAGTGTTTATGCTTTATATCCTGTCAGTACTACATCTGGGAAGGATTTTCCTCAAGTTGTGGTGTCCTCTTCTTAAGGTCACCCAAAAGGAGAAGGTCCAGGTCCCGCTCTGGCTCTCGGAAACGAAAGCACCGCAAGAGGTCACGCTCACGCTCCAGAGACCGCAAGAGGAAATCATCACGGTCATACTCCAGTGAGAGACGTGCCCGAGAGCGAGAAAAAGAGAGGCAGAAGAAAGGACTCCCTCCTATACGATCCAAGACGCTCAGTGGTAAGTGAATATCATTAATTTAGTTGCATTAACTATTGCTGGCTGTTTCTTAACTGCTTTAAATTCCTTGTCACTGAGATAACCATTCTCTCATTTTTGCTGAATTTTTGTACCATTCTGATGGGCAACTAATGATTTTGGTTTCTATTATTCTAACCCAGTGTGCAGCACAACTCTGTGGGTGGGCCAGGTGGACAAGAAGGCCACTCAGCAAGACCTGACAAACCTGTTTGAAGAATTTGGTCAGATAGAGTCCATCAATGTGAGTAAACCTCCCCACTTGTCAACCTTGGTCTTCAAGTGAGACTCCCCACGTAGCCCCTTATGTTGTTAACAGGCTGTATAACCTCTGAGATCATCTATCTTTTGACTCTCAGTTTCTCATTATTATATTGTCATCTTAAGTTGTTATTAAATTGTCTGGCCTGTTTCTGTCATGGTGTCCCACACTGCCATCACCACTGCCTTTTTCATCCTTTGTTCTTCATGTCCTCTGTGCTTCCCTTTTTCATTTTCACATTTCTGACCTTAACCATCAGTTACTCCTTTTTCTGTCACTCTCCATTTTTTTTTTGATGTCTCTCTGTTTATGCAATTTGTGTGCATCTTTTCAGATGATCCCTCCCAGGGGCTGTGCATACATCTGTATGGTCCACAGACAGGATGCCTATCGTGCCCGCCAGAAGCTCAGCACTGGCTCCTTTAAAATTGGCTCAAAGGTCATCAAGGTACAGGACACCTATATGATTTGATTTCCTGGGTTCCCATTCCCCCCTTGCAGTCTAATTTAATTGTCCACTGGCTACCATTAAGTGAAATGCTGTTGGCTTTTTTCATTTACCCTGCCTCAGAGACTTTTTAACTATCCAAGCACATACATCCCTTTATATTCAAACAAATGTCTTTGAAATGTTTTTTTGTTTCCTTGACATTGCTGTGTATTTATCTGGTCCAGATTGCATGGGCCCTGAACAAGGGGGTGAAACAGGAGTACAAGCAGTTCTGGGATGTAGACCTTGGTGTCACCTACATACCCTGGGAGAAGGTTAAGCTGGACGACTTAGACGGCTTCGCTGAAGGGGGCATCATTGACCAAGAGACAGTGAACGATGGTGAAAATAGACTCACACACCAACTTTTAACTTCTTTAACACAAGTATTAGGTTCATTGACTCAGCAGTAATGCTTGCCTCATGTATCAATAAGACACACAGGCATGCTTCCACACACAATGAAAACATAATGCAAATAACCAAATACAGACACTTCCTGGAATTTGATTATCTAAGTGGCTTTGTTTCCCACTCTATTCCTTTGTTTGTTTGTTTTGTGATGGTAATACCCCAAATCTTTTAAGAAATCCCATTGAATACACACCCCCAACTTGACTGAAAGATGAAGATTGAGATGCAAAAACATGGCTAAGCTCTCCAACACAAACAAAGAAAGTGGATGAATGTTTTAACCATGTGTTTTTATCTACTCCTCTGTCTCTGCAGAGTGGGAGGCGGCCAAGAATGCTGAGCCAGCCAAGGAAGTTGCAAGCCAACCAGCAAGTGCTGAGGCTATGGCAGCTTCTAACACCCAGCCTGAGCCCTACAACCAGCAGGTCACCATGATGCCTGTACAGGTATGGAGGAGGATCTAACTCAAAACAGTGGATGGAGTGAAAATACTAGAATGTAAAATGTGTTTATACTGTCACTTTTCCTCTTATTTTCTTTGAGCTGCTAACACTCAGTGATGTCAAACCTATCATATCTCTTCCTGTGGTTAAATAGCTGCCATTCTGCAGTGTGCTCCACCTTGTTAATGTTTACACTCGGGTCCCCCCCTTCCTGAAACTCTTTGCTTTAATGGGCCAACTGAGTGAAGGCAGGATGCATGGCCATTGTTTGTTCATTGGCAGGCCAGAGGTGGAGCTGGCTCCATCAGAGGGCAGACATTTAAGACTGAAATCATACTTTATCTCTGAAAATGCGTACCAACCTTTGTAAGAGGAATACAGAAACAACTTGCTGATGAGTGTTGGCTACTTCACAGTAAGATCAAGTGAGTCATTTCAACTTGGGCTTACTCAAAGTGAAAATTCCATTTGGCACATCATCATGAAAGTGGAAGTAGTGGAAGAGAAATAAAATCTTTGATTGGTATCTTTTCACTGACCCCAAGCTCTTATCATTGCTCTTATCCAGCTGCCTGTGGCCCAAGCTGTCCCAGCTGCAGTTGGTCTGGTGCCTCCCTCCTTCCCTGTCTCAATGGGCATACCCCCACCAGGCTATGGGCCACCACCTCCCTTCATCAGGGCTGGCTTCAACGCCGCACAGCCTCCCCCAGGTAAACACCACAAACTGAGACAGGTGACGATAAAACTTTAAGAAATTCACAGGCTAACACAAGTATACTTTGTGTTTTACAGGTTTCATGCAGGCAGCACAGACAGCAGGCATGGCCTCAGCACCTACATGTAAGTATTCATGCACAGTGAACAACGTTAAATAATGGAAAGAAGTTAGCATTTATTGTCTTGGAATTCTGCACAGTCTAATTTATACTCTTGTACCACCTGTAGCTCTGGTGCAGCCTTCGATTGCATCCAACCAAGAAAATGTTAAGGAATCACCATACAGCGCAATGATCCCTCCCACCAGCACTATTCCTGGCAGCTTCATGACCTCAGCCATACCCGGAGCAGGTGTCTTCAATCCAGTGGGAGTCCAGACTCAGCAAGCCGCCAATGACAAAACACCGCAGGTTTCTGAGGGCATGGATGCTGCGGCAGAAATCACATTGCAAGGTAGGGCAATGTGGCACTTACCACTGAATTTTTAGTTTGAAATAACTTTGATTACATTTGTGGAGTTTTTGTGTGGTGATTCAGGCTGCTCTCCAAGAAGAATTAAAACCTATTTTTCTCCCCCAGGCATGCAAAATGCAGTGCGTAGTGGCATGGGGCTTCTTGGCATGCATCCTGCAACTTCCCTGTCACACCCCCTGCACCAGTCTGGTCTGTCTGGACAGCGGATGCCCGGCCTGCTACCTCTGGATCTGCGGCCAAACCTCCTCCAACCTGGGGCTGGGGCCCGCTTCCCTCTCCTTATGCAGCAGGGCCTGTCTCAGCAGGCCAGTGCCCTCCTCGACACTTCCATCCAGGCCCAGGCCCGTGCCAGGGCCCCCTTCCCCCAGTTGGACCCATTCAACAGGCCCCCCAACCCACCCAATGACAACCTACCCAAGACTGAGGATGAACCCTCCTCTGGGGCTGATGAGGGCAAGGACCAGGACTACCGCTTCCCCCCACCAGAGAAGCCGAGCACAGGGCTCCTGAGGACCCCTCCACCAGAGCATCGGGAGCCCCTTGGTAGCGGAGGCGCAGCTCCTCTTCCAAGTGGTGGAGGAGGCAGGCCTGCCCTGCTCCAGACCCCAGGGACAGCGAGAACCAGCCTAGTGGGACGACTGCAGGCCCTGGCAGGATTTACTCCTGATAACCGCTGGAGCCAGACCAGAGGGGATTTTGATGAACGAGACAACATGAGAGGAGGCCCGCAGGCTCCTGGAGGTCCAAAAGGCTTCCAGGAGGAGCGACCTTCCCCTGGGCAGAACTTCCCTAACCGCTTTGAGAACCGTCCCGGGGCAGCAGGAGGAGCAGCCAGTGCTTCAGGTGTTGCTGGTGTTGGGGGGCCACAGGCCTGGAATCGTAGTGGTGCCTCTGCAGCACCTTTTGACGATGACCATCAAGATCTAGATGACCGCAGACGCCCATGGGACAGGCAAAGAGATAGAGATGAGAGAGATTTTGATTTCAGGAGGGAGATGAATGGAAACCGCCACAGCCGCGAGAGAGAGCGCGAGAGAGAAAGAGAGAGGGAACGCGAGAGGGAGAGAGACAGGGATAGAGGCCGCGACCGCACCCGAGAACGTGAACGAGAGAGAGACCGGGACAAAGAGAGAGACCGTGAGAGGGAGCGTGAACGTGGAAGCTGGACACCTCTCCTCCCTCTACCCACACCCCTGCTTCCAACTCCACCCCTTAATCCCAACCTAACCCTGAACCAAGGAAAACTGCTGGCCCCACTCAAATTAAACCCCCAGATTCAGCCCAGATTCCAGTCCCCACTTCTGCCTCAAACTCAGGCCAAACCACCTCTTAACCTGGGTCTGGGTCAGCCACTGCTTCCGGTTCCAACAAAGTCTCCACCTCCAGCACAGGGCCAAGGGGCTGTGCCTGAGTCCCAGTCAGAACCCCCAGCCCAATCTCAGACTTTGTCTCAGGCTCAGTCACCACCCATGGCCCAGTCACCACTCAAGACAGAGCCTCAGAGCTCATCAACTGAAGCCTCTTCCCAGGCCCAGTCATCTCCACTTGAGCCTCCTCCATCCATGCCATCACTAGCCCAGGGTGCAGCCCAATCCCCCTCCGAGGCCATGGCCTCTCACCCACATGCTGACACCTCAAGCCAAGCCTCAGCGCTTGTTTTGGCCTCATCCCAGGACTCACCAGTGGCCTTCCCACAAGCTGCTGGCCTCCCTGAAGAGACTACTGACTCTCTGGAGGAGCAGGAGAAACCACAGAAAGATCAGGATGAAACACAAGAGGGATCCTCCCCACCTCAGCACCAATGGGTCAATGGACCTGGGATGGACAATAGTGTTGTGGCTGAGCCCACACCCGAGCCCTCAGCAGAGCCCACTCCAGAGCCCTCCCCTGATCCCATGTTGGAACGGGCTCCCTCACCTTCCCTCTCTGCCACCCCCACCCCCATAATGTCACCAGCCCCAACATCAAACCCCGAGGAATCCCAAAGTGAATCAGAGCAGCAGCAGCAGCAGCAGCTTGCCTCCCCTAAGGACGAAAACAATGAACAGAGTCAGCCCACGGAGGAAGCTGAGAGTCAGCCAGTGGTTGACACTGACACAGACACTGAGGGGACATAATCATCACTCAGTAGGTAAAAGATCATTTTGTAAAGTTGTCTCTTCTTCTCTGTACTCATGTCAGCAAACCACCACCACACGGGACATGGCGAGTACTGACTCACACCTATTAATGTCTGATAACTAATAACAAATGATTTTATCTCTCACAAATACCAGTGTACTTCAATAGATGGCTCACTAGCTGATTTATTGGTAGATAATTTTGTTTGTATTTTATTTCGTTTTTCCTTTTTTTTAAGTTGTAATGCCACCCCACCCATTTTAATTAACCTAAGCTTGGTGAATTTTAATGAATGGCCTGCCAAAATGTTTCAATTGTATATGGGGGAAAAGAGCTTTGACCTTCCTATGGAAGAGAGTAAGGAATCCTGGCTGTTCCAACAATGGATCGAATCCAGTTATACACAGTACTTGAAAACAGCAGTCGCTGGCCCGTTTCTGTCTTTTCTTCTTTTAAAATGCTGCTGCAAAGTTTTAAATGAATGCTTTTGTGGTGTCCAGTAATGCTTCCTGTTTCTAAGCAGAACCAATAGCCTACATGCAGTGAGACCAGTACAGCTGCTTACAAATGGGAAAAAAGGAACATTTAAAATGATGAAAACATTACAATGTTGTATCCCCAAAATAAATGTCTGTGATTTGTTTCTCATAATTCAGTGAACAGCAAAATTACATGCCAGGGGGGAGAAAAAGAAAGAAATGAACAGAGGGATAATCTGGATGTCGGGTGCATATTGTTTTAGTTTGAAATAAACATGCTTTGTTTGTTTAAACACATGCTTTAGGACTGTGTTTTCTGACCCAGGACCAGTGGAAACTAAGACCGCTTTACAGACTTGTACACATTTTGTGTTGTTACAACAGTCGATTTGATGTTCTCGTAACTGAAGTTGCTGCTTTACCATCCATCCACCGAGCACTTTGTTGGATGCAACCGTGGGACTTGTAGTTTTTAGTTTTTGATGACTTCAGCCTGTATGTTTCCCTAAGCTTTTGCTGGGTGACTGTTGAGGATGGGATTGTGCCTTTTTGAATGGATTTGTTGTTCATGATGCCACCCAACACTACTGTGCGATATACACCAGACCTTGCGACTCAATTTCAGACAGCTTTATGACCAGAATGCTTCCTGTACAGAGAATTAACTGGCCTACCTTTTGAAGGGTAGCTGGGCAGTTTGTACAGCACTCACCTGCAGGAGAAAAAGTCTACATACTCCATAGTTATGTGCATGCAGGCCTGTAGCCATGTTTCAACCTTGTCTCTTGTTCATTTCATACCTGTAGTGCTTTTCTGTTGAGACATAGCCTACTACTACTTCTACTACTACTAGCAAACCATAGTCTGCTGTTCTCTCAGACCAAATGTCCACTACAGGAGATGTGATGTTGAATAAAAGTTGAAGGTTCATCAGATTGTTTTACCCCCTCTTATTGTCATAAATCCTGGTCGAGGTTCATCAGGCAACTTCTCGCACCACACAATCATGATTTGAAATTATACCGGATCATG
>OMLB01062747.1:41971-64120 GCA_900302555.1 Myripristis jacobus | reverse complement strand
CTGGAGGCATTTGCAGTGACTGAGCGAGAATGACTGAGATAAAACAAATGAGGGAAACAAATGCTGAGAGTGCATAAATGCACCCTGACACACACACACACACACACACACACACGCACAGACATTCAACCTTAGATCCAAGAATCACAGAGGTTATTCTCATCATTGGCACAGTTTGATTGTCTGAGAAAACCCAAATCTGTTTCCTCCCACTCTGCTTATCAGTCCATCGAGGACATATTTTGGTGTGACTGACAGGATTGGAAATGCAACGCAAAGTATGCTCACGCTCAGGTACAGCTGCTGGCTGAGAGCCTGAGGGCAGGAAACATGTTTCCAAATAGATCCGCATTAGACCATGAACCCACATTCAATAAGTTTTTGTTCCAGGCGACCAATAGCCATTTTGCCACGAATAGCAGGGCACACATAGGCGTTACTTACTACCGACATAAATTACTGAAAGGGCTCTGCCTCTGGTGCACTCAGCTGAACAGATCCTTCATCAGTATCATTCGTAACACCTGTGTCGCCCTGCTATTTCATGTAAAATGGCTGCTGTGAAAAAGCTGTTCTGAGAAGATGTTTGTTGTTAAATGAGTTGGTACAGGACTACCACTATACAGCAAAACCCAATAGTCATACCAATGCATTTTGTCATTGTGTTATCTTATAGTGGATGATAGTGGATTATACTACACTATACTACATTATATTACACTACACTACACTATATTATACTATACTACACTACACTATTCTAAACTATCTCAACATTATGACTTCAAGTGAGTGACAGGGTGAAACTGAACTAAGCCACCTTTCACTAGAGACTCCCTGGGACCTCTGTAATGGACCCATGGGTGTCCCCGGACCATAGTTTCGGATACCACCGACTTTACGTCTATTGTGTACTTTATATTCGCTGTAATATACTTCGCATTACAGCCGCGGTGCATCACTTTGCGCGGATTAGCTTCAGGAGCCATCCCTGTATGCCTGTGGGATATTTCCCCTCCAAGTGTCCGTCAGAAGGAGGAGTTTAACCCCACATTGTCTGGGAGGAGTCCGCAGTCTCCAGCGCTGCGTCCCAGCCGGGAACACTAGCTCTGAGAGCCGGGGAAGTACTATCCAAGAAAATCCCGCTAATTCTGCGTCTAAAACTAGAACAAGCAGAGATACGTTTACCGGCTCCGAGTTGGCTGAGAGAAGGCGACCGCAAGAACAGGCATGTTTGGTCAGAGCGGACGGTAACCGGTAAGTTGCAGGCGAACTTGTCTCCCAGTCACGTTGGTGTGAAAAACAAGCTTGTGTTCAGTTCATTTGTTTTATTTGACGGTTTAAATACATGTTTAGGCGGAGCATTTGTAAGTTTGCGTGTGCTCGCTGGACAAAAGTTTGCGTTTTTTTTTTTTTTTTTTTTTTTACAACCTTCGGTGATCATTCGGGAACTAATTCCTGTGCTCCTGTGTGGAGCCAGTGCGGCCGCAGCGGTGCAGCTGTTGGTGCAGAAATCAATATCCCGCAAAAAATACACACACGGTGCGTCAGTGATTATTATTGTCTCAACTGAAAAGGATTTTTTTAAAATGTGAAAGTGCGACTAAGTGCGTGTGTGAGTGTGTGTGTGTGTGTGAGAGAGAGGAGGGAGAAAGTGTGTGAGTTTCTGCTTCTTACTCAGTGTAAATAATACAGTATACTTTATTACGTGTTTTTGTGCAGCATGGTGCATATTTTCCTGTCAAACAAACTCCTGTCAGCTGTTTTGGTTTTAAAAAGTACTCTAACTTCTCTAAACAAGATTTTTTGGTCCTCATTAAAATGGCACAATAGATCAACGGGAGTGCTAAAAGTCAGGGCTTGAATAGTGTGGAGATGTTCAACATGGATCAGAAGAGCTGCTTATTGGATCCCCTTTTCTTCCTTACTGATTTATGGAGTCAGAATTGGGGAGCACTTGGCCCTTTCCGTAAATGCTTGGGCATGTTCTTGCTCTTGTGTTTTGGGGGTGATTTACCCCCCGGCCTCTCTTTTGTTCTTTGGGGAGGTGCTGTGACCGTTTGCAGCGGTGGAAGGGCCCTCTGGCCACATACAGAGACAACAAAAAGGGTCCTGGGACCCCTGGAGTGAAGGGCCTGCCCAGAGCAAATAGATCCAGAGAGCAGGAGGAAGGGCCGGGCATGCCTTTTGGCATCGAGGGCCGTCTGTCATGGAAACCCAAGCCTGAAAGTGTCAGTTTGACTGTCCTGCTAACTTGCACACCGCTGAGCAGCCTCGTAAAATAAAAACACAGGCTAATGTTTGACTTCATGAGTCTGGCAGGCCAGGTCACTGATCTGTCAGAGGGCCCTGCTAAGATTTTGTCCATTATTCTGGGTTTGCAGCCATAGCTCGGCGGAAATTAACCTTTGGATAATGTGGACTAGGAAATGTAATCATGCTGTGATAGTAATTATTGCTTATTAATGACTTTTGAAAGATAGATTCTTCCTTTAATTGGATAAGTGGATGTAATGTTAATATCACTGGTTAGAAGGTTCTTGACTAAGCGTTTGCTTGGAATGATACCCAAGAATTCAAGAGAAGAGCTACCCAAGAATGTGTGCTGTTTATTTTTCCCTGAGTGGGGAACATGCTGTGTGATTGGTTTATGTTTCAGCAGGCCTTCCAGCAGTCCTGGCTGTTTAATGGACTATACAGAAATCAGTATTTATTTAAATAATTGCTCTTGCTCTCATGTGTGCACCCTGTTCTTTCACAGAGGACAGTAACCAAAGCCCTGACAGGTTGAGGGGGCTTGGGCACCATGTTTGCATGCCTCGGCCTTTGCGGTTCACATTTTTTACAGCAGAGAAATCTGCGACCACACGGAACATTGTATTTTTACTGCTGTGTTATTCTCCTGGCTGAGAGGAGGGTCTTGAGACAGAATGACACAGACAGAATAATGTGCCCTATAATTTTCATTTAGTGGAAAATATGGTGTTGTTTTGCTTTTTCACTCTTTCTCTTTGTGACATCAGTGCAAGTTGTGCCTTTCAGCTGGCAGGACTTTTAGCTGTCAACGTTGTTTACCAGGGACAAAGGGGAGATGTAATGCTACCCCCTCTCTGGGTGGCTTCATAGGCATCTGCACAACATCTCTAGTCTAATTTCAGTTCACTTCAGTGCTGTTACGAAACACTGACATAATTGCAATAAGAACTTTCATCATAATAAAATCTGTTGTGCTCAATTGCTGTGTGTGTGTCTCTGACTGGATTATGTAAAGAAGTACAACTCAGCTGTGGTGGAACATGATTTTTTTCCGCTTGTGATATGTTGATACAGTTTGTGTAACCTGGACCTCTGTCAAGTGAGAGATTTTCGGCTGTTCTCCCGCTCGCAGGCCATTTGGAGGGCTGTGCGCGAGTGCCCCTCATCGTTAATTCTGAAGTGCTAGCACACTGGCCGGGAAACACCAATGTTTCATGTCTTCTCCCCGGCACATTTTTCTCCATATAAGGTGGCGTGCATGTGACTTATCAGGCATGGGTAACATCTGTGGTTATTGTCACATTCCGTAAGGAGGGATGAAGGCCTTTTACTGTCTCTAGGTACAGAGGCACTGCAGGGGGAAAACCCACATGGACTCTGCATGGCCAACTGTACATTTTCTTTGTGAAGGCCTCTGAAATACGGACGGAATGGAAATCAACCAAAGTTGACTTGTTTTGTCCACTTTTCCATATATTAAGCCATGTATTTTCAGATTTTCAGCTCCAGTTCCTCGGATACAATGAATCATCTTTTCAAGCCTTGTAGATATTCCAGTTTTCAGTGTAGCCAGTCTCGTTGGGCAAGCATAATAGCTGCTTGTGCGTTTCTATTTCTTACTGCTGTGGTCGAGCTTATATTTGGCTTTCAAAGTGTTTGCTGGTTGCGTATGGGCAGCAGCGACTGGAGTGGTTACTATAAAAAGCAGGTGAACTCAAAAGCTGATGTTGAAAGCATCTTGGCTCAGGCTTTTCATCGGCCACCACGTTTACCAGGATGCCAACCAAACGGCTTATGCAAGGCATCAGCCACTTCCAGTTACACAGCAACACAACACAGACATTGACTTTACCCGTCCTGTCTTATAGCTTGCTGTATATGTGTAGTCTGGTCCCAAGAAAGAACCCAGCCCCGTGACTAAACTCAGCCGAAAAGAGACTCTTTGTACCTTGTGTGCTGCATAATTCAGTGATTCTGAATTTAACTTGTTTTGCTGTGGCCACAGGGCTGGCGGACATACACCCATCCACTTTGGGGGATTTGTTTAGTTAGCTGCATTTATCTGCTTCAGTGTAAAATAGCCAACTCTGCTGCACGAACTGAAACGTCCTCTCCAGCTCTTCAGTTCGGTGCGGGTCTTACCCCTAGCTGAACAGATGTAGCTGTGGCCCATTCTTGTTCAGGTCGACACTCCTCAACAGCCACAAATTGGAGGCCTTTGAGGAGATTAATGCATAGGCCCAAATTGAATTGTGCTCCTTTCGGGTCACGTACTGAGGAATGGCCTGTGAGGTTTGCAGAGAAAATGAAGATTAAATGGTGGCGGGGGCTTGAACAATGTGTCAAGTGAATCAGATAGATACCATGCAGAAGAGCGAGATGTAGGTGAAGCGGGGAGATGGGTATATTCTCAACAGTGCCACCGAACTTAACTCATAAAATCAGACTTCCATTAACCCCAAAAGAAATAACCAGCCGACATGCCATTATGATTATTTTATTGACGGTCATATAAATCACATGGCTATTGGTGAACATGAAGCAAAGCGCCCCCATGGCAGCAATAGGTTAGCGCTGGATGTAATTCTTGTATGCATGCCAGACAGGGTATAATATTTCAGTCTAGAAAAAGATGCCATGTCTGCACTTTTAAACCCATCTAAATGATTTACAGGCTGTAGATATAAAGCTATTGGTGTGATCGTCTAAAATTAGGAATAATGGGATGCACACGACTGGGAATATTGGCTACTTTTGCCATTTGGTGGAATATTGATTTACACATGACACTTGCTGTCCCAGTAATCCAACTGTTATGGTGAACCCATGCAGGAGGACTTCTGTGATCTTTTATGCTCAAAGCACATTTTCTCAGCACATTGCCTTCTGTATGTGATTCCCTGTTGAGCCTGTGATTATGAATTCAAGCTGGTTGGAGTCAAGTTGCATCATGTCTGCGCTTTGTATGTGTTGATGTGCATATACACGTGTATACGGGATATTTGTGTTTCTGATCCCAACTCCAAATGAAATCACGTGCCCTCACAATTCCAGATTGCCCTGTGTATTTATGACAGTAACCCAAGCTGCACCCCCATTCCTTGGCTTTAAGCCTGCTTACCAGTTAAGCTCAGCAACAATAGCATTTGTGACTGATCTCTCTTACCTCGTCCAGTAGCCATAAGGTCTCACTTACCGTCCGTCCTCTATTGGAAAGTCAAACACAGCTGGTGCTCCAGGCCAGAGTGCAAGGTGCTGGGATCCCCAGTGGGTGCCATTTGTCCTGTATTGTTCCTCATGATAGATGGAGAAGATTCAGGGTACACATTTACTCCAGCATATCCCACCTGCTCATCAGTAAAGGGGGGACTGACTTCACTCCAGTCTTCTGTCTTTAAGTTGCTTCATGAATATGAAGAAAGCTAGGTATTCCACTGTGTTTTGTACAGAACAAAAAGCTGCAACAAAGAGACGAGGGAGGGAATTGACAGTGCAATTCTAGATGTATTCAAAATCATATCGTCAACTCATGTGGATGGTGGCCCAACCTCCAGTTGTCCATTCAACTAGAGGATAGTGCAACCTCATATCAGCAATTGCATGATAAAAAGTTACAACTAGACAATATAGGCTATTGATGTTATATCAATATTGTGCGACCAGATATCACCTGGTTTTTGATATTGTAATATTTTGTTATGGCATATTGCGTTTTTCTGGTTTTAAAGGCTGCATTACAGTAACGGGATGCAATTTTCTGAACTGTTCTAGCTGTTCTATTATTTGTCTCTATCTGCCTGGTCGTCATATCACATTATTAATTAACTGATTATCTCTAGATATTTGGTCATTTGGTTTTGCCACTTCCTCAGTTTTGCTGAACCACATAGGCTGCGACGTGTCCTTATCTCCACCAAGTCTTGGGCTTTGGTAGGGACCTGTGAAGCACTTTGGCAGCCATCGTATAAGTGGTATGTTGGGGTATATTTTCAGGCTCATTAACACTCCTCTCCATCTCCACCTTCCCCTCACGTTAGCAGTCAGTGGTTTGATCTCCAAGCAAGATAGGCCGTTTTCTGTGCTCCTCCTTTGTCACGTTGGTTCAGTCACTTGGCGTCCAGCCAGTGTAAACAGAGACACGGTCCTGATTGCTTTAGGTCACCCACAATCCTGGCATCCACACACTGATCACGCTCAATTAAATCTTTTATGTTTGTTTTTTTTACTCCATTTGTCCAAAGAGGTAAATGTATCCAAATAACATGTTTTCCGAAGAGATATAATCGCCAAGAACTATTTGGCTCGCAGGTCTCAACTGCCTGAAGGAAAGGGATATGTCAGTGGAGGAACTGATTGTAAGGCACATCAAGATAAGAGCAAAAAAAATGCATAGTAGCCACATGGACATTTTACAATCACTGGCCAGATCTGATAGTGATTGTGGTGGTCGTTTTGCCTTTGTTTTTGCAGCCTTCATAAATGTCTATGCCTGTGTTAATAACAGTGAGTCATTATAGAGTAAAAAGTGTTGTTCCCTCAATGCAGGAGAGGCCAAGAGTTCTATCGAGGCCACACTGGAAGAGATTGTGTGTGGGCTTGCTTGTTTTTATTGTACCCTCCGGATGCCTAAGGATTGAGTGCCCTTCTCACCATTTCTCACTATGGTCAGCTTGGGTTCCCCGCTCCTTGCCCAGAAACTTCCAGTTCCGCTTCTCTCTGCTCTACCAATGCCAAGACAGGATCTCCACCTTGGTTGTTACATAAGAGCCGTTTAACCCAGGAGGTTGAACTTGCTCGCTCCCTGGCCAGCTCCCCAGGTCACGCTGCCTGCTCAGCCCCTGGCAGGGAAGGTTTTCTCAGTTGATGGGTACAGGTGCAAGGGAGTTCATGCTGGACTTTTCTCCCATCAGTGCCTGTGTACAAAATTTGGTTTGGAAGATAAGTTTCAGATAACTGGAAACAGGCTTTCCACTTCCTGTACCTTCAAGGATTGCTTTGTGCTCTTGAAGTTATTGTTTTCGCTTCCCAGTTCTGTCACATTTTTTCATTCTTATCGAATGAACTCACCATCAACAAACACGAAGACAAGGCGGTCAGTATTGTTGCTAGCAGGTTCCGCCTAGGACTTGTGCCAAGTCAAGCAGATGACACAGAGTGCAGATTGCTACTCAGCTTGTTGCAGCCGGGGACAGCCCTGCAATATTAATATGTCTCGCTCCCCAAACGATGCTGGAGCAGATGATGCCTTAAATGCTGCTTTTTAAAAGTTTTAGCGCTCCTAGCCAGAGTGGGTTCACAGCCATGTCAGGGGCGTATTAAAAGTTGCCACTCACAGAGACTCAATGAATTTCCAGTAGCATACATTGTGATATATTATAGGGTCATTTTAGAGAAGAGACACAACACAAGCAAAGTTTTCCAAGCTGGTGTTACCGTCGCACTTAGGTGTGAGCTGTGTGTGGACAGGATATACGAGAGGCTATTATTGGTAGCTGACATTCAGCTGTCATTGGAGAAGCTGGCTTCTCATTTGTCCCCGGCTCAATCCTCATTTTATTAAAGGTGCAGGAGCCAAGAAACTGGACTGTAGATTTTATGGGTGAAGGAAAAGGCCGGTAGCTGGTCAGTTTGAGGGGATAAATATTATTATAACTTAATGCTGACATATTTTAATTCTTAAATTCCAAACAGCGGTTAGTTGATGGTGGTTTGGGGTTCACAGCACTAAAGCAGGAATGTTGGCCTCACTAAACTTTTCTGCTGCAAGTTCCCAAGCTGTTGTGAAGTAGTGACCGAAGCTCTTTCCACCTCCTATTGTGACACTTTATGCCCCAGAGATCAGTGGCTATGGGTCATCTCACTCACCCTCTCAAACCTCCCTGGTGGTTTAGTTCACTCAACAGGACCTTTGTCGGCTACTCCAGATGGATCACCCTGTAGGGGGGAGGATGTGTGAGGCCATGCTGTCCGCAGAGAAGACCGGATGTCTTGGGGAACAAGGAATGCCTGATTCATAAGAACATGGGATGCACATATCCTATGTGCAGTGAAACAACTGGTGTGTGTATTTGTATATATATATGTATGTGTGTGTGTGTGTGTGTGTTTATGCATGTGCTGAAGGTATATGAGAACATCAGTGCTCAAGTATGTGGGGCCACCATGGCACAAATGTTGTGCAGCAGCACTTCTGCTTGCATTCTTTCTAGTTGAATAATGGGAACTCTGTTAAACAGCATAGCTCTCCGATTAGCCATCATCGTCTGTGTTGATGGAATAGCTGTGTGTGAAGCGGCTGTTGGGTTTCACTGGGTTAAATTTTGGCTATCTGATCTGTCTCATCTGCTTTCACTATAGGAGACTGACTACATGACGGAAAAAAAACATACCTCCTCTAGAGATCTTGAATTTTTCGAAATCAAGAGCCCGCCTTCTTCTGCACTCATTGATATGTTCCTTATATGACAGGATTTCATGTTAAGTGAATACTTGAGCCTGTGTAGTCATTCATAATAAATCATTTCCCCTCTGGAGGGTGAAATCATTTATTCACAGTCTCATGAGGTTAGTGAACCAAGGAGCACACCCTGACTGGTGACTAATCGGTGGCTGATGTCATGTCACTCAACCCAATGACATGCTTTGGTGACACATTTGTGTCTGGGCTATTGCAATTAATCTTTTCTGTCAATAGTAAGAAATACTGGGAGGCGTATTTCCACTGTTTTTTTTTTTTGCCTCAGTGGTGTATGCTGGAGCCTGGACCCATTTTCTCAGTTGTCTGAAACCCAAATGCCTGTTCTGCCTGGTAGAAAATCTTACAGTAATAGAAACAGTTTTAATAACTGTGATATTTTCTTGAAGTTATTTTGAAAACCATTCCTGTCTCTTTAGGCACTCGTCCTATTCATGAGTAGTAATTTTGTGTGTGTGCACGCGTGAGTTTGGTTCTAGCAGCAAGCCCTGTGGTCGGCTCGCGTGGAGACATCAGCTTCACTGGAAACTTGCGGTAGTCGTTTTTTTTTTTTTTTTAGGCTTTTTTAGGCTAATAATGATATTTTACAGTGCGTAGGTTCCTACTGGCAAGCCCAGGCCTAACTAATAATAACAATGTAGAGAAATGCCAGGAACAGGGTTTTCCTGACAGTCAGATGGTTGTTACGGTTCAAGCAGTAGGTTGTGAGTAAGTGTAAGTGCTTGAAAGCTGCACTTACACAGTCATGATGTGTTATTAGCCTCATGTGTTCGTTCTCTCTGTGTCTTCTCCTCCCTCCTGATGGTTCATGGATCCATTTGTCTTAAAGTGGATGGAGACTTGCCTTAAAGGATGGAAACCATAATGAACAATTGTCAATCTTTTGTTTTTTGTTAGCATGCATGGACATTTGGATGGCAGTTAAATCTGGTGCAAGAGAAAGTAGGCCATTAGTCACTGGGCAGCCATGCTCTGGTGTGGCATTTTGGAGATGATTAAGATAATTGTGTGTGTGTGCGCGTCTGTTTGAGGGGGGTCTTTTAAGTGCATGTGTTTTGTGCCAGACACGCCTGCTGCTTTTGCTAATCATGCCATCATATAGTGCCACAGGCTTTTCTCTAAGTCAACAAGTATTTTAACAACCTGGAAGACTTTGTGCTCATTCTTTCCTTTCTTTTACCAGCATCCATGTCATCCAGCCTGGTGTCTGGGCTCTTGGTAGCGCCGCGCAATACAGCCAGCCACAAGAAACTAGGTCCAGCATACATTCATTAATCCACCATAGCATGAACAACGCACTGGTGGTACATCAGAGTCACCTTTTCAATGTTTGAGACAAAACAGCCGCACAGAATCTGCAGACAAGTCAGATCAGGTTAGACCATTTATGCCACTATTTGCCTCTGTGGTTATTACTGCTGTTTAAAGTGAGTTGCAGTGCATGAGTCTTGGCAGGGTGCATTGTCAGATCCCCTTATTTCCTGCTGTTTCCTTTTTCCTGGGAACGAGGGGCATTCATTCAGGAGCTGGATAATCTCTCGCTTTGTCTTTCTTCCTTCCCTCGTTCCACCTCTCTCCTCTTTCTGTAACCTTTCTCTCGATGGGTGTGGACGTTGTTGCATCTCGACCAGTAATGAGGGAAACAGAGGTTGTTTTGTAGCTGGCCATTTGCCTCAAGGGTTAAGTATCCATCTCCATCCCCTCTAAGCCCATCCCTGCTTAGGGAGCTGAGGGCTGTGAATAAATACCAGCCTTGTCTGCTCATAATGGAACAGCTTGACCTTCTGTGACCTCTGCTGGTCGGAGCATCTGCCTGTCGATTCCACCGTCCCACCCTATGGGAGATCGCCAGGCTGTCACATCTGCCCACAAGCAGTAATTCAATTATTTTACAGAATAATAATATTGGACAGGGCGAGAATTTCTCCGAATTGCAAAAAGAGATCAAATGTGCAGTTGATTTACTGTCTATAGTTGTTTGAAAAGCATTTGTTTTCTTTTTTGGAACCGTGCATGACGACTGGCTAATGAGCGTGGCCCTCATTGACATTCTTGAGCTTCCCTGTATGGATGGGGTAATAATGACTTTGGCATGGGCCTTAATTTAATCATGTCCGTAAAAAGTGCTGCACATGTGGCACAGCTGCTAGTGCTTAGTCCTGCCATGCCCTTAGTCGAGGCGCCGGTCTGTGCCCGCATTGGCTTGCTTCTACATTATCAGTCTTTAGAAAGCGTATTCCCTTTTCTGGAAATGGCTTGTCGAAAAAGGACAAAGGAGTTTGTTTTGAATGGATTTGTCTGTGGCTTTTTTTGTGGCAGTCAAATTAGTCCACGTGCTTCTGCAGTCTTGTGACTTGAGAAACTGGTTTAGATGTTTTTCTGTTGTCTGCACACAGGTCAGTCTTTTGTTGTGTGCCGTTTATTTAACTTTTCCAGTTAACCACAGCGCTGTTAGGACGCTTTGTCAAGCACCTGTTCTGGATTAAAAGTTGATATAAAGGCTCCTGACGTCTTTTTAAAGTGATAATTCAATAGTGAAACCCAATCTTGTTCTAGGTATTTTAGCTTTTTGGGAGTTTTATGGAATTCCTGCCACAGTATTTGGAGAAAAAATGTGTTTGTAATTGGAAAAAAAGGACTTCATAAAAAGAAAAAAAAGGCCAACACTCACATGCAAACATACAACCGCATGCAGTAACAAGCAAACTTGCTTCAAACCAGTTACTTGACACTTTCCCACCTAAGCAGCATTCCATGCACTAATGAACTGCATGTTAACCCATGACACAGTTTTAGGAGGAAACTCGGCTACACTGACTAAATGTCTGCTGGATTAATACATAAGAAGACATACAGCATGAAGATGTGTGCCCTCACACATGCCACATACACGTGCACACACTAAGAGCAGGTGTTAAACCTGTTTGTTGGTGCTGAGCACTCTTCTGCAGGCAGATTTGTCCAGTGTGGCCTCGTTTCTCAAACTGTTACAATTACCCACCTTTCCCCACATACACAAACACACACACACACACAAACTCCACCGCTTGCCACGGCTTGATGCTAACTCACTCAGCCCTTCACACACCCAGCTGTGGTTGTTTATGACCTGTTGAAATGAGGTCAAGTCTGCTTGCAGTCGCTATAAATCTGCTGTCCGATTGTAGATTATGCATAAAGTCTCTAATCAGATGAAATATAGAAAGAAATATACTGTGGTTTGGTTTGCTTGGTGCAATATGCCTGTGTGTGTACATGCAGTTGACACTTGCATGTGGTTGCATGTGTACAGCCTGCATATCATTCCACATGTGTATGCTTGTTTTTTTTTTTTTTGGTTTAAGTATTTCTGCTTTATTTGACAGTGACAGCAGAGAGAGGGAGACAGGAAAAGCAAGGGAGAGAGAGGGAGTGACATGCAGTAAATACTGAACCCAGGCCGCCGTGGTAAGGAGTCAACCCTGATAATGCAGTACACACTCTACCAAATGAGCCGCTGGGGCGCCCCCTCACGTGCATGTTTTAAGAGTCGAGATTCTTGCACAGAGTTGCCTCACACCCCCAGAGTGAAATGATCAGCGCAATTTCCCTGCCTGGTCTGTGTGTGTATCTATGTGTGTGTCTGTGTGTGGATAGAAGAGGCTTGTTGCCAGGCATCACACCCATCAACCATGGTCTAAGAATGCTGAGCAGACAGAATAGCTCAGATTTCTGTCCTTATCAGTGCTGTAATTCTGCTGTGGACAGTATTGGGTTGAATATATACTGGGAATTATGGCCAATTGGGCTTGAAGCTGCAATAAAAAGAATTCCTTGGAAATTACATTGATAACAGGAGCAATAATGAGTCTGCATTTCTGTCAAAGCAAGATTGCATTAAGCGGGTCTCATTTCATAACTTGTTTATTGCGTTGGGAGTTTACCTACCTTTGATCAACAGCCAGCTCAACAGAGAATGCTCCATGCTCTCCTCCTCCTATCTCTCTTCAGTAGCTGTGAGCAGCCCAGGTTCATCTTTATGTCAGAGGATGGTTACTTTATATGAAGATTTACATGAAGAATTTTCTGGGCCTGTGGCTCTGCAGTGGCACAACTGTGTTCACTCAAGCAATACTGCAGTGGGCATACTGCATTATTAGTGGCTGCACGTCTGTTTGAGTACATTTATGCACTACATGTTTGTAGACATGCATATGTACAGGCTCCGGGTACAGCACGACATGCCCTTGTATCTAAACAGAGCAGGTATTTTCTGATAGATGGTTTATTTGGTAGACCAATCTGTGGTTTTGTGTTTACTTGGCTCTGATGTAGGTCCAGGAGCTGACAACTTACTGCTTTATCTTCCCATCTACAGCCAGGATGAGTGCATGTGTTCCAGAGGCAGACTGAATGACGTGACGGCAATACCAAAGCCCCAGTCTGGTGACACATCAGCTTAATGTCTTCTAGTGTTTTTTAAACAAAGGAAATTGCATTCCAGCATAGCCTAGTGCATTTGCAAAATGATTTGGATTCCCTGCTGCAGAAATGTTGTAACAAGCAAGTTAGTCTTGTGTTCAAGTCTTAAAATGTGTTTAAAGCAAGTCAACTTTCAATTCTGCTTATGGGCTTGGATAAGTCAGAGTGTTTGCAATGCAATGTCACTTGTATTAGGGACTGTAGAAATATCAGTCTTGAATTAAGGTTGAATAAAGGCAAATCACTTCACTAGATTTAAGAAAATCACAGTTGATTCAAGAACATTCTTGCAGCAAGTTGATTTGCATTGGAGAGAAGTGAATTCAAATCACGCAAATGTCCGATTTCTCACTTATTTTAAGACAAGTAAGACTTTGCTCAATACTCAAAAAAAAAATCGGAAAATTTGCTCACAGTGCAGTGAATGGGCCGCAGTGTTCATGACAGTAGTTGCACCTTCAACATCAAGGTAAAGGCCTTTGTTTGCAATCCTTTAGACCTGCCAGTGTGATAAAAGCAAGGATTTAATGTAGGCCGTGCTTGCCTCAGGTAATGGCCTCTAATGGCTAGCTCAAACTTAGTTCCTTTGTCACCTATGTTAACCTTGACCGTGATGAGCAAACCAACCAGACAAGCCCAGACTTGTATAACCACCTTTAATAGACCTAAAGCCCCATGTTGGTTCTTACACGTCAGTTTGTCACAGTTTAAGGCCTCAGCAGACATGACTGTGATGAATAAACGCCTGCGAAATTGCTGCGTTAGCACCAACAATGGCTATGACCCGGTCAACACCTAAGTCCCTGTTTCTACCCTAATTATCATTTTCAATCGTTTATTTTCCAGGTCACTTATTTGTCGAATTTATCAGGCTCGTGTTGTAACCTGCACGACCAAGAGAATAATACAAATTTGATCAGAGGGAGCTGAATGATTTATGTGCATTGTGGCCTGACTGCGCTCTACACTTTGGCCCCCCTAATAAGCAATAACCGGACAGACATTGCCAATTGGAACGCCATCTTAACACCGACATATGGCTCCCCCTGGCATAGGGGGGCAACGGTTAAATTACCATATCCATTACCATCAACCTGTCCACCCGCTTCCCGAGCTTGAATCACACGGTTGTGATCCGTCAACTCGAACACTGCCAGCAGATTTCTGAATCAAATTTTAGGCTTGCAGAGGGTAAAACATGATCCAGGGACATGAGTCGTGTTCCTCACCCAGGGAGAAGGGGGGTGGGGTGGGGGCTTTCAGTGCGGGAGGCCACAAGGGCAAACTCCCTCTGGCGTCAGAGCTCCTCAAGAATGCAGAGAGGGATTAATATACATCTCTGGCAGTGATGGATGCGTTTGGAGGCACACACACAAACGCACATACACTTATACCCAAGGAGCATCTGGATGCAGCCTGTTTGGCCCTCCCTTGCAGCAGTGTGTGCCAGCGTAGCAGGTGTGTGTTTGGTTTTTGTGTATGTATGCCTCTGCTGGGACAAAGCCAGGTTTGGTAGTTTGCCCTACTACCCCAGATAGAGCTGTATTCACAACAAGCATGTCACTTTGATTAGAGGGCGCAGCTTTTATCGTGCTAGTTCATGTCTGGGGCACTTGGAGCGATTTGCTTTGTCCTTTTCAAATCTTCGATGAATCGACTTCTGCGGCCCTTGAAATTGCAAACACCGATTGATGGCGGATAGCATGCGTTTGTCTGAATGTCCTGCAGTCTTATTTTGTGCAAAAGCCTGCTTGTGTTTCATCACAAGCATGTGCATTGATTACTGAATGTATATATGTCTGCTTCCTTCCAAATCCCCACTACATCATTGTTTCCCTGAATCCTCCAGTGGCTCTGTTTGACCTCTAGCCACTGGCTCTGTGTCACTGGTATTGTACCACGCTAGTCAATGCTCTCTGATGGATCACCTTAGGGAGCCTGGAGTGTGTCTTGCTTGTCTTCTGCAGTACACTACAGCGGGTATTGTTATGGTAATGAGTGAGTGATTCACGGGCTGATCTTATTAATCACTAGAGCTCACACCACCACGTACCGGGTGACATATTATCCTGCTGCGCGCAAAGGACAGCCAGAGTCAATTTGAGCAGAGATAATACAGTTTGCGAATGGGTTTAATGCAGGTGCATTATGCAGGCTTTTGGTCACATGTGTGAAACACCCAACAAAGTCCAAGCCTTGGCTAAAAAAAAGTTAAGCGGGAGGAGGAGGTTTTGTCTGCACTGATATTCAAACTGACCTTGGTGAAGGTTACCAGCTAATGTCGTCATGCTTTTCCCTTTTCTCCACCTCACAGGCACTTTTCCTTCCCACTCTCTTTCAGAAGGGGAGATAATTAGGTATCCTTGCATCCCCTGTGGAAGGGGAGGAAGCTGTCGTGCTGTGCAGTGATGCCCTGTCTTCCTGGGCAGAGCTGGGTGCGCACTCATTGTCCCAGGAGCCTCAGGGCTCTCTTATCTGACCCTCTGGCTCCTAGAGACTCTGGCTCCACTGGTTTCCTGAGAGAGGCCTGTCACTCACCCTGTTAGCTTTAACCGTCGCCCCCAGGCTTGGCTCTTGTCTCTTGAAGACGGAGACTTTTCAAGCTCTTCAGTCGTCAGCCTGACCCGAATAAGATGTTTAGTCTCTCCCTCACTGTGACACTCCATTCCTGCTTTTGTCACCCGAGGACCTGCAGCAAGTGTGGCCATAACTTTGTAGTTTAAAGAAACAATTCACCCACAATACCGAAAATGCTTGTCCCTAGTGCAATCTATCTATCGAGACAGTTTGTGTGTGATTTGGTGAGGTTTCCAGCCTGCCATGACAGATCTTCCCGTTTCTTCGCACTGCAATACAATGGGGTTTGATGATTATTCATGTGTTTTGCTCAGACTGTATCTATCTGCCTCTAATTTGCACTTGTTGGGGGCAGATAAGTAGAGTGTGCTGGTGTTCCTCAGCAGGAAATAGTTCCCAACCACAGTCGTTGTCTGTGAAAGCTGTGGATCATAGCGGGAATCCATGTCATTGTTTTTGGAAAAAGCTGTCAAGTTTTTTTACATGTACATTTTCAAAAAACTCATCCAGGCCGGTTGTATGTAGGTGCCAGGAGACAGGGAAGATCAATCATGGCAAACTGGAAACCTTGTCAAGTCATGCGGAAATTTTGGGTGAACTAACAGAAATACCTAAGGGTTTAAGAATCAAGGCACTTCTTAGAGCTGTGAAAATTTCAAGAACCATGCCACACCTTGAGATATCTATATACAGTGCTTTGAAGCAGATTGCTTGGTGACGTAGAGATAATGGTGTGTGTGTGTGTGTGTGTGTGCATACTGATAGCACTGGAAACGCTGCCCAACCATGTTGTGGGAATATTAATCAGTGAATGAGTAAGCCAGATAGCTCTGGCATCAGTTCAGAGACATGTTCTGTGTGTGTGTGTGTGTGTGCATGTCTATTGCATGCATTTTTTCATTCACAGATTTAACCCTCAAAATGACCTTTCTCTGTCCATTAAGCTGCTTAATTAGGAAAGAAGCTGATGGAAAGTTGATTTGCACCTGCAGTCCTCCAGCTGTTTGAGAGATCACACAAACAAACACACACACACACACACACACACACACACACACACACACACACACACACACACGTCTTACTACCACACTCTCTCCACCATGCTCACATATCAGAACAGTCACTCCATTTCTCCTCCCTCCTTTAAAACCAGACATGTACAAAGGCTTGTCCACACACACACACACACACAAGTACACACACACACACTAACAGCAGGCAGCAAGATGGATGCTGACACCCCCTTGAGGATGTTCAGAATCAGTGTCTCCTATAAACAAGGTGTGAGAAGATGTTTATACCTGTTTCACCACTGCCCCTGTCAGCAGGGAGGCAAACCACTGCCTTGTTGTAATGCACTAACACTCAACACACACCAGACACTTGCAGTGTACACACACACATACACTCACACATGCACAGGGTTACCAGTTGCCATCACACACACATACTTGTACACATGGGTCCACTTTTGTTAGCTGTGGATCTGTATGTGCTGACATATCCTGGTTAATGTGAAGTGAGTGTTGGACTTTGGGAGTTCTGGGCTGTCATGTCTGACAGGAGCTCCAATCTGTAGAAAGTGAACCCTTACTGGCAATGGGGGAAGCTGGGAGAAAATGGAGATTTCATTTTATTGGACAGAGGAAAGTGAAGAGCAGGCAGAAGAGGAAAGGAATAGGAGAGAGAGAGAGAAACATTTTTTACATTTTGTATTTTTTGATTGCTGAATATTGTACTTCTTCTCATTTTTTTTTTGGCATTTCTGCCTTATTTGATAATTACAGTAGAAAAAGGCAGGAAAAGCAGGGGAGAGACATGCAGCAAATGACTTGAGGTCAGCTTCGAGCCCGGGACGTTGTGGTGAGGACTCAGCCTAAACACATGGCGCACGCTCTTATCCAGTGAGCTACTGGGGTGGCGCCCCCACTTGACAAAGCTTTATTGAGAGATTGGCCTGTGCATCAACTTAATGTTGAGATCATGGAAAGGGAAAATTGCCTTTGTGTCCCTAGTAGATCATCACTGCAGTATGACATACTGACTCTTAAGCATGCTGTGGGAAAACGAGAATTTGTAGCCTCTGTGAAGCTAAATGAGTAAGTTAAAATGCCATGCAAATGTAGCAGTTTTTTGTTGAAGATTGATGAAATTGACACAAAATACAATACATAAATACAATACTATTTTAACCTACAAGCAATTACACTTCCTGTTCCCATAGGAAGTGAACTTGGTTAACAGTGGGCTGTATAAAAAATAAATACTTGATTGCACATACGACCTAGGAGTCACTGAATTATTTCATTTTTAAAACTTTTTAATCGGTTGAATAATAACAACCACAACCTTTTACTGCTAGAAGTTTAGCCATCTAACAACAGCGGCCAAAATTAAAATGCAACAAGCTCCTAAAACCACAGGCCTCAATTACTAAAGAAGTGGGGAGGTTGGGGGGTCAGCTCCAAACAAAGACTTGACCTTTCACCCTGATTTGAAGCTTTCCAGCTTAAACAAATTCCATCAGTCTGCACCAAATTCCACCAGTACCCCCCCACCCCCACATCCTAAAAGTGTCCTTCTCTCATTGTTTTTAAGTCATCTCTTGACATCAGTGATCCATATTTCTGGGCGTGGCAGTCTACACATCTGTGCTAAAGTAAGCAATTAAGGTCAATTTATTCCTCCCTAGTAGAAGTTTTGTTCACAAATTGTCTGCGCCTGCTGAGCGTCGGAGCCTCTGTTCCCCAGTGGGCAAGATAATCAATGGCGTCAAATCATAAACAGCCTCCAGTTATCAGAATGGCTCCGTCACGCCGTTTAGGAGGGAGACAAGAAGTATTAGCATGCTGTCTTGAAACTCATTTCTCACCATCTCTCTCTCCCTTTCCGCCCCTCTCATTGGCTGGGTCCCATGGGCATCACCCATCGACTGTGTGTTTTTCATCCACGTTAGGTTTGCGTTATTAATCGGCGACATAATTTACCCCCATCTATATTTAAAGCCATCACAAAATCGTTTACACGGAAAATTAATGGGCCTCCCTTTCTGACTTTCCCACATTAATGGAAGGCATCAATTTGCTATTCCTCAATTTGTGAGAACATATGCAGTGCTTAGCAGCCAGTGCATTGGAAGCATGCACTGTTGCTCTCCACTAAATGCTTCGATGTCACTTTGAAAGAGGACAGTCGGTGCTAAAACACTGGAAAATATATTATATTATCAGTCTACCTTCTGAAGGCTCAGGTGGGTGCTTAAAACAACCAACCACTGTCAGGTTAAGACAAATTGGAGGTTTGAAAATACAGTAAATCAGTGCTTTAGGACTTCCAACCCCGAGGCCAAACTCACCTTTACCGTTTACTACCTGCCATTGTAGAGCTGGCGTTATGGCCCTGTGTTTAACTAAAGTAATTGTGGTCAGCATAGTGAGGACAGGAGGTGTGTGAGAGGGTAGTTGTTTGGGCTAATTATTGGACCTGGAGCTTGTCATTCTGCCATTGCCATTACTGAGCAGAGGAGGGGACCAAAGCCCTGAAAAGGCATCAGAGGGAATCTTAGGCTCTACTATCACCTGCTGGTTGCTTTCAACTTTGATCCTCGAGTCACCACAGACGATAGTAGTTCTCAAGAATTTCTCCATTTCAAATTGTTTTTTGATACACAGATCCACTTGTCCCATATATTCCCTTTAGAGTAAGGCCCGTTACATTATCTACACAAAGAATGCAGATGCAAGTTCTAGTTCTTGATCTGTGCAAATTCTTAACTTATGTTGTGCGCACATGTAGATTGACTGCCCTCACGGGGGACACAAGAGCAATGGGATGCTGGAGAAGGGGATTTAAAAATTGCCACGTGGAGGAATGTGCGCTTTACATGCTGGTCTATCACTGCCAAAAAAGTTTTGCATACAAAACTTTTTTTGCATTCAAATTCAATTTCAAGATTTCAGAGTCTTCTGCCTCTAAAATCTGCCTCTATTGCCATCTGTTTACACAGGAACAAGTGAAACTACGGTGGCTAAGCTGTATTAGGCCTAAAGCATCGCTGTGAGCTAGACATTTTTACTCTTGTGCTTATAATTCATCAATGTCTTCAGGTGCTTATAGATTATTTATTGTATTTATTGTTTATTGTAAAAAAGTTTTGCTATAAAATACAGTGCCCTTCAGTGTTTTCTGCCAACTTCTGCATTAGAAGACAAGTGAATTGAGATTGAGCTGAGGTGTGTGCCTAGCTCTGTTGCTCAGAACTCGATTACAGAGGGATTTAATACGACCCCGGAGAGCTTGTTGAAGCCTTAATTGATCTTAATTAGGGGTCAGTCCATTTGGCTGGGTGGAATTAGACCTAGCACCTGCTCTGTATGAATATGCATCACAGCACTCCTCCTTGCCCTCTGTTCTTTCCCAGTCACTCGCTCTCATTATGCGTCTCAATCTCTCCAAGCGTGTTGTTGACTAACCCTTTAGCAGCCTCCATCCACCGCTGGACAAAGGGCTTTGAGAGGAGCCCAGACTAGGCCACAGGGACCATTGTGCTGTTAACAATGTTGTTTGGCCCTGGTGAGCGCTGCTGATATTGTGTCCTGGTTTGTGGAGCTGATGTCTCTATGTCAAGCAGCAGGCTGATGGAAGACCTGTACAGCTGCTCTCACAACAGCATGGCACGGACATGGCTGCGAATAACTATTAAGACAGTTTCCTTGTACCAAAATAGAGTGAGCCACCCAGTTACGTATGCTCCCATGTTTTCCATTTGTCAGAGTGGTATGACACATTCCTCCTGAACACCAGATACTTATTCACTCAGTTCCTCTCAAATAAACTGGCCCGTCAGAGGGCTGGGAGCAGCTTTGGGAATGGTCTGGCACGCTTGGTCCAGTCCTGATCCTGTGTTCTGGTGTGGCTTTCTCAATGGGTCCAGTTTGAATGTGTGACCACAGCTATGTGAACCATAGACAAATGGAGGCATGTGTGTGTTTTTAGACCGACGGCGGTCACAGTTTGTCTCCTCGGGGATAAAGCTTAGGCACAACATTTAGAGTGCATTTCAGAAATTCTAATTCCAGAGAATGTTTCGACTCATTTTCTTGCACTTTAATTAGCCGCTTAAAATGAGATGCAGATTCGGCCCTTTTGGCCCCCAGAAGCCTGGAAGCAGATAAGCCGTGTCGTTAACACTGTTTCCTTTTCTGTAATTTCCTCTATGACCCGGCTCTTTTTCACACCAAGACCCTGTCCGTCTTTCTCTCCGTCGCTCTTTCGACTTTTCGTTTTTTGTTCTTTGGCTCACGTTCACACAAACACACACACACACACACTGAGACACACACCCTTTCTGTGTCTCCAGTAGCTGGCTGTCTCCCTGGCCCCCTCCTGGGGTCATTGTGGTATTTAGGGTCAGACAAGAGCTCCAGTCATTGCGTCCTCCCCAGTGCCTCCCAGGCAGTGCTGCAGCCATTATACGCCAGCTTGTCTCGCCCAATCGCCTCAAACAGCTATGGAAAACCGCCTTGGCTGTAACAAGCCATGCATCCTCCAGCCCAGCCAACGGAAAAGCAGCATATAGGAAAACAACACTGTGAGTAGTGGAGTTTTTTTTTTTTTGCAGAAGAACTCTAAATGGATGATGAGGGCTATAAAACATATTTTCTTTTTTTTTTCTGAGAGAGCTCTTCCGTTGAGCAGTTTTCACTTTTTCCCCCTCTCCTCCTGTTCCTCTCGGTGCTCTGTTGCCCTGGGTTACCCTTGGAGGACTGTGATTTGCTGTGTTACGAAGCCGGGGAGGGAGTTTCCACGTGTGTCCCAGTGTGTCTGGGTGTGTGAGTCAGTCGGCGCGTGTGTGTGAGAGTGTTGGTGTGTGCGTGTGCTGCTTTAAGACTCAACGAGTCTTTACAGGGAGAATCCACTTTGAGATCAGAGAGTACCAGCTAGATTCTCCTTTGCAAGCTCTTCAAAGAGCTTTTAGATTAAAGCCTGGGCCACAGAGGTAAGAGATGTTATGGTGTCTGCGTTTTATCCTCCTCTCCCTTTGTTTCCTCGGTTTACTAGATTAAGAGGGAGGATACGGTAAAAAAAGTTGACTTTTGCCTGTTTTTGTCCAGATGTGTGGCTGTGTGCATTGTCAGTGTGTGTGAGTGTGCTTAGTATGCAGTTGTATCTGTTTATAGCAGTCCATATTGTAGTGTTTTTTTTAAGTATGTGGTCTACATTGCTGTGAAAGCCCTGACAATGTAGCCTTGTGAATGTTGGTACCACAAAAAAGTGACCTTTCCCAATCTCAAACTTTATTGTTTACACACTGCTGCTGCTGCTGCTGCTGTGTGTGTGTGTGTGTGTGTGTGTGTGTGTGTGTGTGTTTAGTGTTA
>OMLB01062747.1:27150-41951 GCA_900302555.1 Myripristis jacobus | reverse complement strand
GTGTTAGCAGTTTATGCCTAACACTTGTTCACTCACCCTTTCACTGGGTTTGTCTCACCTACTCACGTTTACATGAATGTGATCAAGTTTGAGAAGTACTGCCCAGTCTATAATTTGTATCTCATGCTACAGTTGGCAGAATTATTGGTGTACTTTAGGTGGGGGCCCATTGTATGGGAAAGTGTATGGAAATATTTTGTTTTTCTTGGCATCAGTCAGAGATGGCAGTGGCAATATCACTGTAAATCTCTCAGAAGGGCGCCATGTCATTTTTGGTCACGAGCCAAGCACAGAGCTTCTAAATGTATAATGAAAAAGTCCAACAGACACTAACAAGCGCCTTGATGGATGTCTGGCGGCTTTGGCAGTATAGTCAAATCCACCACAGTGTAATATGGGGCTTACAGTGAGTGATTCATAGATAAAACTGCATCCTCATGAGCAAACAACCACAGGATACTTTAAATCTAGTTCATATGACAAAACGCAGCAGGGGATGGCCTGGTTGTGGACTCCAACAACACTGTTGCTTCCTGCTGTTGTTGTTGACTTTTACCGGAAAGCCTTTTGGGTTATTTGCATAATTTTGAACTAAGCCTGCATCTTAAAGACTGCAGGATTATGCGCACTGCTCCTTTTTAAAAGTGCAGTCGGCCCCTGCCAGAGGAAAGTGATAAGAGACGAGTCCCATGGGCCGTAACTTGACAGGAGGAAGGCAGTGCGATTGTGCTCGCAGTCACGGCTAGTAACAAGTGACCTCATGGTTCCTAGTGAACAGCACAATTCAAAAGGCATGAAACCTTGCCGATACTTTATTGTGTATCAGACTGAAGGTTTCGTGACAATCTGTGTAGCCATTTCATATGTCAATGCTGCATCTTTGATTTACTTCTCTATCAAAATCTCAACACTGTGCGAAAGATTGTAAGACTTAAAGCTTTGTAAACATAGCCTTAAGATTAGGCCATATTGTCATAATGTTGTTCTACACGATCATCTGGGAAACCTTCTGGAAATGTCCAGCAAGTATCACTTTATCTCCAGTGCACTATAGCAGAGTCTGTTAAAAATACTGCACTAACAGCATCATGATATTATACACTGTGAGGCTCAAAGCTTAGTTCTCCAGGGGTTTGCCCTGTATTTCAAACTGCTGTGTCAATAGTTTGCTCCTCGAGCTTTGTTTCTCAAGTTTATCTTCAAGGACAAGAGGGTTAGAAGCTAGCTTGGTTCCCCAGACTGTGTGTGCCTGCATGAGAGAGAGAGATGGACCGAAAGAGTCTGTGGCTCCTCTTCCGTAGACACACAGTATGCTTCTTGAGGGAAATAGACAGTATACTACCTACTGTTTATAACATGTTGAGGTGTGGCCCATTTTTCACCAAGTTAGTCTGGGCTCCAGACCCAAAAAAACACATACACACACCGCCAGACTAAACATGGAGCTTACGTGGGAGTCATCCTGGGGCAGTCGGAGAAGAATACCAGGTCATGGGGTGCGTAAGGGAAAGGTGGGGTGGCAGTGGTCCCTTTGCCCCTGAGCAGATGGCCTGTAGGGAAGCCTTTTGACGAGAACAGAGGACTGAACAGAAAGAGGGAGGGCGAGTTCAGACTGAGCACTCTGCACGCAGCTAAAAGGAAGTCTTGTCTTGTTGTTCTCACCGAACAGCGGCACAATACTTCAGTTCAACCCACAGCAGAAGGCAAACGTGTGTGCCTTTAGGTTTGTATTTGTGTGTATTGGCACGCCTTTAAGCCTTTCAAACTTGCAGCATTGCTTTGCCTGAATAAACTTTGTAAGAAAAGTGTCAGTAGTCGTGCTGAAAGAAAGCCGTCACTGTGACAAGTTCGACACCCAGCTTTATGCTGACTCCTCTGGTGCAGTCGGCAGCTGCTTTCTGCAGTTTTACCCTAAGAAGAGTGTTGTTTGGTTTCTGCCCATTCATGTGGAGAGACTCCAGATTGTTTTTGCTCTGCTTTTTAGCTTCTAGACTAAAAGTACTTCCGCTCGCAAGGGAACGCATTGTGAACTGCACATGCTAATGGAGTCACAGGGTCAAATGGTAGACATGTGGTCAGAGTTGTAGACATGAGATGTAAAGGGGGAATGGGAAATCTGGTATTGTAAGACAGCACCACAGTTTTCCCACAGCTTTAAAGTCTAATGAGGGCGATTCGGGTGCTTGGAGTTAAAGCGGCTGAATGCAGTTGACCGTGCACCCATGACTGTTGTTGGCTTGGCTTTGCGCAGGGTCCGAGCAGCCAGTAGCCCTGCTTGGCTTGCATGACAAAGCTGGGAACTGTTGGTTTGCTGTGGTGAAGCAAACTTCTTTTTCTTGTTTCCTTCCTCTTGTTCGCTGTTGCACACATGACTAAGGAAGCACCTGTGAGGTTAATCCTCTGATCCACTCAGAATGATGGTTCAAGTTCAATTTCAGGCCTTTGTGCCACAATGGCAGTTGCATAATGGTCTTCCACCTTGTTTCAGCTGTTACTCTTTCACATGTATTTTAAACACAGTTTAAAAGGCACACTATCCTTGAGCGGCTCCATGTCATATTTTTGTCTTTGTGGTGACACTGGACTTGATCTTTGCCCTCTCCTAGAGCTTTCAGATATAGTGCCTCATTTGAGTCCCCTGCCATTTCCCTCTCAACCCCATATGTTATGCCCTCTGTACAGTAGTCCCTTTGCACAGTCAGACGACACTTTAATCTTACCTCTTCAGTCAAGATGTATCTAAGCAGGAGAGGTAAAGTCTCTTAATGCTGCAGATCACTTAATCCTGAAGGTTGGAGCTTTTGGCAGTGAGCTATTTACACTTTAACCTCGCACATGCTGTATGTGTGCTGCGAGGCTCAGCGGGGTTCAAGGTATGTGAAAGCTTTCCTGGAGCGTGAGCTACAGTACATGTATGTAAGTGGGTTATATTACACACGCGGCAGAGACGAACTGTTTCTTAGAAGATGCCCAGTACTCCGGCAAAGAAAGCTCCCCAGCCGTTTCTGGTTTTGGAAACCTTCCCCCCGGACAAATTTGGCGGTGAGGAGTGAAAAAAAGGAAGAGCGAGGTAGGATTCCAGCATTTAAAAATAAACAGCCGGGTAAACTGTAGCCAGCTTTCAAAAACTTTCCCAACCCTGATCAAAGACAACGTCATTGAGTTGTGTGGAGTTGGAAAAATGCGAGTAATGTTTGGTTTGGAGGGCAGAATGAGGAGGGTTAGACTTGGAGGGGTGGAGTGACTTTTTACAGTAGTCATAGCGCCAGGGTGGCACTCCGCCGTGCCTACTTCTACAGTCCAACCTAGGTTGACTTGAAATGGATGGATACTACCACGACTTTGACTTTGTTTGGCGTTAAGACAGTTGGACCTTTTTATTACACTTGAGGAGCAACATGTTTTTGAGAGGAAATATTTTTTGTTTGGACGATCCATCAAATATGAGTGTTTTTTTCCCCAGGTATAGCAAACCTCTTATATTAGGGAATCTCAAGGAGAAGTTACTGTAATGCCTGCTTACCAAAATGGCATCCCCCCTCAAATCCAGAGGATTAGGACTTCTCTTGTAACTGGCACACTTGTTATCAAACATGGAGTTCATTGCACAAAGCAAATAGCATTGCTGTGGTAAAGGACAAACCACTTAGCCAATATCTCCCTGTCTTTCTCCCACAGATGAGCTCAACACTGAAGGAAAGAGTCCGTTCTGAGAGATGATGCACACAGATCCGTGCACATAGGAGAAGTGCACTGTGAGAAGAGACTTTAAAGCAGGTGAGTTTGAAGAACTGTGGCCATGTCTAGATAAGACTTTGTTTGATTACATTTCCACCTGATCTGAAAGTTTGTCTCAGTATAGGAAATATAGGAAAGCTTGGCAAATTGCCAACAGTGAACAGTGAACTCGACAGTAAATATATTATTATCTAAACTGCTACTTGTTTGATATATTTTCACTTCCTTGTTTGATCAGTTTATATAGTTGCTTTATGTGAATTGAAGGCACATTGCATCTAAGCTTCACTTTCAATTTCAGTCCTGATGATCTCTCTGGGTGGTTTAATAGTTAATGTATCATGAGTGCATTTATACCTGGATACTATTATACTCTTTTTGCTCTTTAATTCAGTTTGGTCACTCAGGACCATGTTAATGCCATGTGCAAAGGATGACTGTGAATTGTTTAAGAAAAGAGTTGCTTCCTGTCAGAATGTGGAAGAGATTTGTTTGTAGTAGTTAATCTACTTACCTTGCTAATTCAGACATTTGAAAACTGTTGAAGCGATTTGGTCTTAACTGAAGCTGTGATGTAATGACGCTATAGATGGCAGTAGCTATAGTGCTGTCTCTGAATTGCAACAGTTGTCCCACCAATTTATGTTAACATGCCAGTATACTTGGCTAGCAACAAACCTGTAATGAAATGTCTGTTTTGTCATGGCTGTCCATCACTAATGTAAGAGTGTTAGGGCACTCACTGTAACACTCTGGAAGTGATTTTGTATTGTCCTGAGTCCTGTCACACATGACAACCGTGACAGCCTAAAGCCTGTTTGCCACACTAGAGCTTCCATAGAAATGAATGGAAGAATGTAGTAAGATGAGTAGACCACATAGGGTACTTATCAGATGTTAAATCCCCCTGTATGATGCAGCTATATTTATCCTAATAGCTGTGCTGTATGTAAGGCATAAGGATGATATTAGACCTGCTGCTGTTTGACTCAAGAAACAGCCACTGAAAGTAGAGTGATGATGTGCATATGGTCTGTGGGAGCATAACCATTTTGATTTATGAATCATAAGTCAGTATTATGGCATTGACGTGAGTTGGAAATATGTCACAACACAGTCATCTGCATTTTGTATCACAGACAGGATGGCCATCTGTGTAGTTCATTATGTATGATATTTCACTATATAACAGTGTATGGATAGTGCAAGTATCATTTCTGTCATTGAATACCTAAAAACAGTACCATATATTTACCAGTAGTATAATGTAAATGACAAAAAGAATGATTCATTTCTGATTTTTTTTTTTTTTTTTTAATCTTTCAGGCATCAATGGGAAATTCAGAGAGCCAGTACAGCATCCAGGGCCCCAAGGGCACCAGCTTTATCTTCCCTGGGAAGCAAAAGCCATATTCACTGAAGTTCCGCTCAACCAAAGACGAGGTCCTCTCCCCCCAGACTTGGTGGAAAAATGTCCCAGGGGGCTCAGGATACAAAGCCAGATGTGTCGGCCGTGGCTGTCTGTCACCCCCGAAAAGCCGCCAGCCCTACTCTGCTCGGCACTATGACTATGTTTCAAAGGGAGCAAGGGGTAGCCCTAGCCAGCATCGTTGGCATCGATCCCCTGGATGTGGTTTACCAAGGCGGCATGTGTCAGATGACTATGAAGATAATCCTTATGGAGCTGAGCTTAACGGGCACACCCTTAATGGACACAGTGATGAGCATGAGGGTTTAGAGGAGCAGAGCAGCCCACGTGTGGTGATCAAGAAGGATGGCAGTCTTCGGGTGGAGTTCACCAACAGCTCAGGCAATGCTCTCCTCCTGGATGAAGCCTCTGGCCCGGTACAGCTCCTCAAGTTCTCCCCTAACCTGGAGTCCGGCTCCACCCCCAGTCTGCCAGGCTCCAGTGGCAGGAGGCCGGAGGTCCACCGAAGTGGCCCCCCACCAGCCTCTACCTCCTCCACAGCCAGGACAAGCAAGGGAAGCTCTCTGAGCTCTGAGGGGTCCTGGTATGACTCGCCATGGGGACCGAGCACGGAGCTCTGTGAACAGGACCAACCCTGCCCTGCCAGCAGGACACTTGTCCACTCCCCCATCCACCAACTTGACTCTTTCACAGAACAGTCTCCCCCTGGGTCCATCACAGACTTCTACAGGGACCCCACTATGGCTGCTACCTTCCCCACAGCCAGGGACCTGTCCTCCCAGTTCCAGGACCCTCCACCAAGCCAGAGGCCTCACCGAGCCTCCTTCGCATCAGCTCTTGATGTGCCTGTGGCGGAAGAATGTCCAGAGGCCCGGCCATACTCATCATACACCCTTCCCTGCCGCAGGCCAAAAGCCCACACCATGAGTGAGGACCTGGACCACTACCCTGACCCAGACCAGTATCAGGAGCAGGTTGGCCCAGATCTGAGCTTCCACAAGAAAGGCTCAATCAAGAACCGCATTAGACGCCTCAGTGACTGGACAGGCAGCCTTAGCCGAAAGAAGAGGAAATCTCATGTGAGTTAAGCTAAGCCTTTTATTTTTGGGATGGCACTGATTTGGCGTTGAACTCAGCTTTTGCATTCTCAGTGCTTACCTTTACTTTTGGAGATCTGGGTTAGTATGTTGCATAGTGTTCCCTTATCATGTTTCACCCTTGCTCTGCCTCTCACAAGAGTTCATTCAGGGATCTCACCTGCATGGTATGTAAAACCACAGGTCTTGCTGATGTTGGTAGTCAGTTTTGCAGTGGCCATAGTAAAAGTACTCAGTAGATCATAAATGATTGTGATTTTCTTTTTTTAGTTCCTCACTCCCTACCAAAAGGAATGTTCAACATTTCCCTATAGTTCTTTCACTGCCTTAGAGCAGCTCTCTAGCTTGTTAGGCAGAAGAGGGCGTCAGTAACAGCCAAGCAAGTATATATGAGCTGTGAGCCACAGCAGTTGGCCTGGCATGGCCAGGAATCAGCCACCATCCCCTGGTCTTTAGCAGCACAACACCAGCTGTCTGAGGACAGGTCACAGTGGGGTGGTGCAAAATGAAATTTGTATGGCAGCCGGTACCAGGTCTTGTATCTATGAGGGGAGGCAATAGGGATGAGAAGTACTTGCTAATACACAACACAAAACATGGATAAGGCAACACATAAGAGAAGCCGATGGCTGGGCTGCAGATGTCATGATGATGACTGTGTCTGGGTAGGTAGATTTGAATTATTATAATATGTTGACAGTTTTGGCATATTGATGGGATTTGCATAGTTGTGAAAGTAGAGTGTCACTGAAATAGTGGTCTTTGAATGTACCTGATGTGGTGTCAGCGTGTGAATTCCTTATATTAGACTCTGTTGTTAACAATTTGCTGTAGGCAGGGTGGACTGGCATAACTTTTTACTATGTTTTGCTTAGCTAAAACCTTGGTTATGATCTGTGATCATTAACCTAGGCTTTACATCACATTTAAGCATTTTTGAGTGTTTCAAGCTATCTGATGACTGAGAGCATAGTTATTTAAGAATGATGCTGCAGAGAAAGCCTGGCATTTGCGACATGGAGAAAGATAGCCGAGACATGTACCCTCTTCTCATAGTAAAATGATACCAGCACTTTACTGGCTCAAGTTATATGAGGGGTTGGAAATAAACAGTTTGTGTGTATGTTGTGTGCATGTTTGCAAGTTTAAACAATGCACAAATTATCATAACAGCCTCTGATTTTTCCACCACAAACTCTTTATTCTTAGCAACTTTAATTTGACTTAAGACGTTTGTTTAAACTGAGCTTGAAGTCATGCCCCTCTCTATGTTTGAAGCTTGTAAGCAGCTGTTTCTGCACTAATTCATTTAGCTTTGCCTTGTAAAAGTTTTAAGAATGCTGTTCAGGCTGCGCCAAGAGAATTGCTGTAAGCCCTTGAGAAGATCTGTAAGAGTGAAACTAAATCCTAGCTGCAGATTTAACCCCACCCTTCTCTGATGTTAATGAATGAATTATGGTGGTTCTGGCCGCTGTGTGGTGGAGATTTGGTGGAGATTTTCTGCATACCCCTCTTTGAGGAGTATACAGTCTGCTAATAGGGATTGATATTCAATCAGTTGGGTCTGACAGCAAACAAAGAGAAAAAACAGGGACAGGAAAAAACATATACGTTGAGATTATTTTCCTGTCTACTCTAAAGTATTTATTTATAAGCATGTCCTTTTGTATTTAAACAACAGGTAATAATAGGGAAAGAGACATCAGAAACTTAACCTTTAGCCTTCAAATAGTATACACTTACACTTGTATACACTTACATACTTGGATATAGCATTCTGTATATACTAGTATTCAGTTTGAGTGAGACCAGTGGGAGCCTTTTAGGGACACACTTCCTTTGCACTGGAAAGCCGTGCTAATCTATGGGCATATGTTGGTGCTTAGCTGGTTTTGGGAGCAGGCAAGGACCCACAGATTTACTTCAGGGTTATGCACTCCTTATCCGGAGCAAAAGCTGATAGAGTGCTGCTTTTTCTAGCCCTGACTTTCAGAAATCCCCAAGAAACTTTCAGATGACATGTGGTTTCTAAAAAGAAAAAAATATTCCTCAACCTGTGACCCTCAATAAAATGAGATTCATAGCCAACCTCAATAGTAAATATGAATGAGCCTTGTTCTATTTTTAGAGATAAATGCTGTCTTTCATGGAATCAAAACAAACCTGAAGACTTAAGCATGTGAATTTCTAGCCAGGCTTGATATAATATAACTTGGGGCAATTTAAGGCTCTCTCTTTTTTTTACATGACTGATAGCACGTGGGGGTCTGTCTCAGAGTGACTTGGCAAGGCTCCCAAGAAGATCGTCTTGAAGTCTTTGAGGCACCTAAAATTGAGTTTCGAGTCTGGATTTCCTCAGTCATGCTGGGGCCACTTTGTCGACCGCCAAAAGCTCTGTGGCTGTATATCTCTCAGGACTGGTCATACTGCCTCCTTTCAACGGTTAGACCAAAACCCGGAGCACCTCCAGCTCTGGTTCCCCTCCACCTGGGCTCCAGGGCTCTGTTGTGGGTTTAAAGGTCACACCATGACCCCAGAGCCAAAGGCTGAGCGCTTGCTGGTAATGAGAAGCAGCTGGAGGAAGAAGAGATGGTGGATAAAGTCAGGCCATCAAGGCTGAAGGAAACAAGGGAGACAGACCTATGCACAGCCTCCGTAGTATACATTTTTCTCCTGCTATACTATATCCAATTTTTGGGTGAAGGATTGGCCTAATGGTTAAATACACCATTCTTCAATTGGGCAGTTTGATTTAAGACCGGGGTCAGCAAACATGTGCACTATTTAAGTGTTTTTGAACAAGTCACCTAATTCCTACCAGCTGCAAGGATGTTGTTCCGTAGCCGACTCTGTGTTCTGACCTTTCTAGATGGGACATGTTATGAAAATTTCCCCACAGGGATCAATCAAAAAGGATAGCATTGCCGTTATTATCACTATAAACAAAGAATCTGCGTATGCATGTTTTCATTATTCCAATCTTTCAGGTTGATTTTACCACTGAGTATATAGTTTGAAAAATATGAACAAGGGACAGTGAGAGAACAAAAAATGAGGCATTAGGGTGAAACAACACCGAGGAGCTATGTGGGTGGAGCTTAGTGAAACACAAACAAAGACAGTGATGGCGTTCCGGTATCATGGCAGATCCTGTGTGTCTGCATGTTGAGAGCACTCCACTCAGTTGCCTGCGGGAAAATTGATGCTGCAATCTAGTCAAGTGCAGGTAGGCTCTCATTAGGCATGAAAGAGCGCAATTCCATCAAGTGTTCTTTTTGGGAATTGGGAAGCCACAGCAAACCTCAAATGACATGAAATTGTCTGAGCCTCAAGGGTTCCAACCACCCAGGTGCCATCACAGGAAATTTGTCCCACTTTCTCAGCTCTGCAAAGATTTAGAGGCCATAATGCAAGCTTTGAAGTGGGTTTGAGTGGTTTGACTAGATTTTTCAAAAGTGTCTGTGTTGAAAATAAGATAGTTTGGTCTTTGTCCCGATCTTACCCTTTTACTCTTTCCTTTCTATGGTCCTTTGTGTTTCCTTGGCTCTTGATGATCGCGGTCATCTTTTGCACCTCTGACCTTTACTTTCATCTGCCATTTTCGACAGCCTAGACCCGTGAATCTCGACCATCTGCTTTACTGACCCAAGAGACTACAGGCTTTCATTTTAACCAAACACTAGAGCATTTAATTTCTATGATTTCAACCACAGAAGATAGAAGTAAAGCATGATATCTCCTGGTGTACTGTAAATGTAAAACCTGTATACTCTTGGGCCTCAATTAGAGATGCACCGATACCACATTTTTCAGACCAGACCCACCGTTGGGTACTTTGTGATACTGAGTACGAAATTACCCACCTGATGAAACTTCCACACTGCTGACATTTGTATCTCATTCGAATGTTCAGTTTTGGTTGTAGTCATATGATGATACCAATACCAGTATTGGCAACCGTGCAGCCCTGGTCTCAATCGCACTTAGTCTAGAACCACCAGTTCAGACCCTTGCTACTTTTCCAACACATCGTCTCTCCTTCATGCTCTGCTTTGTATGTTGCATGCTCACCTCACCTCTACTCTGTGTACCCCACTAGGAGCCCAGGTACAAGGACCCCAGTGATGCCTTTGACAGTGGAGTTGATGGCCTTACTGCAGACACCAGCTCTCCCTCTCAAGTCTCTAGCCTCCTCTGGTTCCCGGGAGCCTCCAGAGCCCAATCATCGGGGGCCCTTCACCACACAACCAGCGATGTCCTCCGCCAGAACATCTACGAGAACTTCATGAGGGAGCTGGAGACTGGCATTGGCCAGGGGAACGGAGGGGAAGGAGGTGAGAGAAGAGACCCATCCACAGGCACCGAAGAAGGGGAGAGCAGCAGTGAGTCAGCTGAGGGCTCTTTGGAGCAGCTGGACCTGCTGTTTGAGAAGGAGCAAGGAGTGGTGAGACGGGCAGGCTGGCTCTCCTTCAAACCTCTTCTCACTCTGCACAAGGACAGGAAGCTGGAGCTGGTTGCCCGCCGCAAGTGGAAACAGTACTGGGTGACACTGAAAGGTGAGCTTGCACTTGGGATGTTGCAGGGTTGTTTTGGAGCAGTCCTCTTGAACTTGATTTGAAAAGGATGTGTACACGTGTTGCTTTTAAAAACAGATTCAGACATCAGGGTCAAATTGAGCTGCATTTTCTAAATTTAAGTCTTACTATTTATTTTTTGGTTCCTCTTTGTTCTCATAGTTTTCTCTGAGCGGTAATCATGTCCTTGACCGTGACATTAAACTTTGCCTTTGACTGATTCTCCATCCTCCTCTAGCCTACCCTAAAAGCTTACAGGGAATTATGCTGTTGAATTTACCAGCTAAATGGATAAACCTCAGGCCACCAAACATGTGCATGAGTGTGTGTGTGTGTATGTGTATGTTTGTACATGCATGGGTGCAAGTATGCATGTTTGTCCTTCCACGCACACTTCTTTAAGTATTTAGCAAAGAGCACCTCATGCAACTTGCAGCAAAGGAAAGTCATAAGAAAGGACATATTTGTGGTTCCAAGCAACCTTTTTGAAGCATGTGAGGCATTTGTGCTTTTGTTATGTTTCAATGTCATTGGCATCTGCTAGCATGTCAGTCATGCCCAACTTCATTTCTCAGATTTTTTCTCTCGCTTCACAGACATAACACAGAACAAGGCCATAGTATCTGTAAATCATTAGGGCACAGCCCATTAGGTGTGGAGAGATTGGCTTTATGATCTACAATATACTCAGCAACCCTCACACATGTACGCTCATCTCTGTCAATCTCTTTTTATGCCTGCTTCACTACCTCTTCTCTCTTTCTAGGATGCACATTGTTGTTCTATGAGACGTATGGGAAAGGCTCTCCAGAGCAGGAGCTGACGCCTCGTTACGCCCTCTTGGCTGAGGACAGTATCGTCCAGGCTGTCCCCGAGCATCCCAAGAAGGAGAATGTCTTCTGCCTCAGCAACACATATGGAGACGTCTACCTCTTCCAGGTGAAGTACACCATCTTGCACAATGCTTGTTGTATACGGAATTGCTTCACTGTCCACATTTCTTTCAAAACCTTTGCAGAAGTTTGGGAGATTTGTCAGATTTTATTTTTGTTCATGTTGTCTATCAGAAGTTTTATTGTTAAATATTTTACCAGGCTCTGCAAATTCTATATGTAATTGATGACTTGATTCTGTGGAATGTAATAATATAGCAACTCAACATAACAAGGCGCTCTCCCGCATGCCACACACACTGTTATTGTCAGAACTTAGAGTTAAGCAGAGAGTCACAGACTCCACTTGGTCTCCCTCCCAGTGCTTGCGTGGCTATCTCAGCTCTCTGAACATGCCGCTGCATTGTTTTGCTTCCTGTCATGCAAAACACTGCACCGCATCCATTACACAAATCAAGACCAGAAACTGTTATTTGGCTTAGAGTGATTTTGATGCAGCACATCCACGTGTTTCAGCACGGGCTTGCTCCTGCACGGGCAGCCGAGCTCTGTGTGTTGTGTGTGTGTTGTGTGTGAGTGAGTGAATGTGTGTGGTGACGTGTCCAGGCTGATTCATGTAATCTGCTACAGAAGCAGACACACTGTGAACAGATCTCAAAGGAAGCAAATAGATAAAGTATGCAGCATGTTCCCACAGTGCATATTTGCAGTGCATAGTTGTGGTTTATAAATTGTACCAGCCGCACACTTTATAGCCTCACTTGAATCGAACACAGTAATTCATCAATTCCAGCCCGTAAATGACAACCAGAGAAAAGCCCAAACTTTCCTCCTAAGGGGTCGGAGAGCACATCATATTTGCCCGTTGTGCTTACTGACCTATTTCACTACTGAATTCAGGCGCAGGCTCTCAGCTTACCGCATAGCCTGCTGCACTCACGATTACAAGCTTCCCAGAGTGCACAATGTGAAATCCCAGTCGCGGTGTCCAGGCCTAGATCTAATAAAATGCTGCAGTAGAGTTGACACGACCCTAGAGGCAGGTAAGGAGAAAATCGGCTCTATAAAATGAAGATAGCCTGACTTTCATCCCTCGGCTATCCATGAGTCATTTTCAGTCTGAAGGTGGGATTTGATTTCACAACAAACATGCCGCTTTGGAATGAATCACTTTGTAAAGAGTGATAATCTTGAAATGGCTTATTAATGGGAAAATGCATCCATATGATTTCAGCAACAAATATAGTGCTTTCCCGTAGACACACTGTTTATCAAGGTTAGGTTTATCGATTCAGCAAGGCCTATCTTGCCAAACAATGAACTTAGTATGATCTATGATAGAATAATACAATAGCAGTACAATGGCAATTGTATAAGATTTATTAGGCTTCAGATCACTAACCTCTCCCCTCAGGCCTGAGACAAAACTATGGACCTCACTACTTCATCAAATATAACCTCATTGTTCTCATCCTCCCTTCCAGGCCAGTAACCAGACAGACCTGGAGAACTGGGTGACAGCCATCCACTCTGCCAGTGCCTCGCTGCTGGCCAAGCGCCAGGGAAAGGAGGACACAGTGCGTCTGCTGAGGTCCCAGGTCCGTGGACTGCTGCAGAAGATTGACATGGACGGGAAGATGAAGAAGATGGCCGAGTTGCAGTTGACTGTTGTCAACGATCCCAAGAACCGCAAGGCCATTGAAAACCAGGTAACATCAGTGCCACTTTTGTTTTGGGACATTTTTATAATCAGTACAAACAAACGACACGAGATGGAGATGACTTTATGGCACAAAACAGGAAGTTGCCAATATTTTTCCAGCACAAAATGAGTAAAGAGCCGGACTACTATTCCATTTCTTTATAGAAAATACACCAAGATATTACCTTTAATTTGAGAATGAGGAGCTGATGTTCACAAATGCTGCACATAGTATCTTTAACAAGAAGTATGACTAGATGGAGCAAGACGGGTACAAGTCACAGTGGTAGTTGTCTTTCACCATGGGAGTGCAGTAGTTTGATCAGTGGCCGCGTTTTGATTCTTGACTCCAGAACCTTGTGTGCCATTATTTCACTTGAAACATGTAGCAACCCCATGATGTGCCCTACTTATTTTTCCTGATTTTGTGACTGTGGTGACAAAAGCCTGCACTGTGCTGTATTTTTGGCTGTGGGTGGGAGAAGTGGCCTAAATGCACCAGTCCCCAAACGCATCCTGAGGGCCCAGGGGAACAGCTAGCTCCCATAGCATCAGATTGAGATTCCAGATGTTTCCTGGTAATGGGCTCTCAACATGCATTATCCTCCTCCTCCTCCTCACAGCCTGAGGGAGAAAACGCAGCCTTAACAGCCAGCATCGTGGTGTAGCCTACATACAGATGATTACAGGCTGGTGTAAAGCCCTCACCCTATTGCTTAGCGAGAAATTAAATTCCTTTACAAAAACTTTTGTTTATCGTGGAATATAAGAACGTGTGTCTGCTTCATCATAGCTCTTACTCAGGTGGTCAGACATTTCGTGTGCCTCTTTGTGGTCTTACCATGCTTAGATTAGTTTCACAGGGCCGGACATAGGTGTCTGAAAACGTTCTTGGGACGTTTAGGTTAAAAGAGGCATACAAGTTTTAAGTAACAAACATAACACCTTAGAAATTATATTATTGTTTGAAAACACATTCACTTCTTGGTTTAGAGTAGTGCCACGGGAGCGCCCATATGTGGAATGTGTCATTGTTCTCGCCCACATCAGTTCTTTCACAGAAGTGTCCAGCCATTACAAGCATCGCCAAGAGAACAACTGGGGTCACGTCCAGGTGCTTTGAGTGAAGATGCTGAGTACTTTCTAACACCTAACTGCAAAATTGTGTCAAGAATGAGCAACACTCTGGGCAGCTGATGCGGTAATGATCAATGGTGATGTCGCGGACTGTCTACTAGACTGAGTGACTGCATGCTTGTGTCTGTTTCCAATTACCCAGTGTGCCACCTCAGTGTGGACAAGGAGACAGACGGGTATGGAGCCAGTGACATAGTCAGAGTGGTGTTGGACAGGACTCTGATACAGGCA
>OMLB01062747.1:0-24083 GCA_900302555.1 Myripristis jacobus | reverse complement strand
TGTCTGACCTCTGACAACTAATCCTGTGATCCTGCAGTTTTATATAGTCCTGCATTAGCATTGGTCAAGAGCTTTTTGTAGCTCAGTACTTTTAATGCAACAATATTTTCCTATATAACTTCCCGTTTATTTTCATTCCCACAAGCGCCCATCAAATATCCACTGACCAAATGATGATGAGAGCTCGTACCTTGATGTTGGTCCACTGTGTCAGCTTCAGTGATGCAAAAGTGTGTAACCAGTCAGTGATAAACAGTGCAGTAGTCCTGTTGGTTCCCACATGTCTAGCAAGGACCAAAACAATCAAGTGGAATGTGAACTGCATCCTTGGCAAATGGAAAATCTAAAGTTTCTGTGTTTTAGTGCAAAAGAAATATGAAAAGGTTTAGCACCATTCCAGTTGAGAGCCACTGCACTAAACTTAACCAGATTATAATTTCCTGCTCTACCCCACCATTTGTCCTTCCCTCAGATCCAGCAGTGGGAGCAGAACCTGGAGAGGTTCAACATGGATCTGTTCAGGATGCGCTGCTACCTGGCCAGCCTGCAAGGTGGAGAACTGCCCAACCCGAAAAGCCTGCTGGCCATCGCCAGCCGCCCCACCAAGACCACCCTGGGACGCCTCGGCATCTTCTCTGTCTCCTCCTTCCACGCACTGGTGAGGAAGGCAGCGGGCAGAACGGGGCTCAGGGGAGGGAGAGTTGACTCATGAATGAATGAGTTTTGTAGTGCAATAAGCCATGAGACGCTGTGCTCCACAGTGATTTTAGAGCTGCTTCACATTGTGCCTGACAATGCCTCTTACATCTAAACTACTGGGAAATGTTGAAAAAAAACCAAGCCTAGAGTTGCCTCTTTTTCATAAAACACCGATGACATGGCAGTGTACTAAAGAGAAAAGAAATGTTCGGTATGTTCATTTTTTTTCTTTTTTTCTTACTCTTTCGTTCCTTTAATTCTTTTCTATTTCTACTATTTCTGTTCTTTTCTGTATCTTTATTATTTTTCTTCACTTTTTTCTTAATAATTGAAAGCCATTTTTCTACCAAAGCATAAGGAAGAATCAGAACTGTCCACATTATAATACACATATGTTTACTGTGTGATCTTAAGTTCAAATCTCACAATGTTAGATAGTGGGTTTGAGCTGATGCTGACTTTATATAACCGTGAAAGTGATGTGTATGACAGAATCAGGGGACCAAGAGCGTCTCCTGTCTAGATGCTTGATTTTTTTCTGTGTGATACTAGCTTGATGTCTAGCAGGAACCTTGAAACTCTTTTAATCATCCGAAAACTTCACTCAAGATGCGAGACAGTGAGCTGTGAACACTCACTTGTGCATTACTCAGGGAAAACAAACTAATTTAGATGGTCTGATTAGATGCGGTTTTGTTGAGCTAAATGATTCCAGTGCTGATAGTGTGTGTGTGTGTGTGTGTGTGTGTATGTGTGTCTGTCTGTCCAGATCTGTTCCAGAGATGAGGCCACACTGAGGAGGCGCTCGGTGTCCCTGACTTACAGACACCGCAAGAGAGGCCTTTTCTCCTCGCTCAAAGGCCTGGACAACCTCACCAAGAGAGGCCGGGACAAGAGACCCTCTGCACCACAGGTGTTTAGCACGCGCGCACACACACACACACACACACACACACACACTCTTTATCTATTATAACTATGGAAAATATGTAGTGGTTTAAATTTTTAAGACTTCGAGCTCAAACTATTTCCATTTTATTTTCATTGTCAAATGTTTTTTTCTTCGGTCTGTGGCAAGTATTTAACTACCAAGCCAATCAGCAGTCACTTTACTGTAGTAAAAGAACATTAGCCATTAAAGTAGCAAATTTTGACACCCATACAAATGATATTTTTGTTTAGTAGTTGTAGTTAGTCGTAATTTAGTAGTGAATTTAGTAGTTGGACAAACTCTGATGCCCACACTTTGTGTACACAGACACATACACATGATGCACGAGTATAGAGAGCACACACATGCATGTGATCACACAAAATCTCTTGGGACACCCCTGTGACTGATGACTTGAACACTCATCCCCTGAATGCATATCGCACATGACTTGTAAAACATCCCCAAAAACACATGCACTCATCTCTTACTCACATGTGCAGAGATGGCTGTAGTCATACAACCCTTTGAGCGCATTTTTCCCCCTAAGGAGACTTTATTAATAAGAAGCATATAAGCTTGCGTTACCCCCCGCCCCTTCTCTCGTGCGTTTAAGTGCAAACCTCCCATCAACATAAACACAGGGGAACATTCCAAAGCCAGGTGCACAGGGGGAGCACAGTCTAAATCCTCTCAGTTTAGTAATTAGCCTCATGCAGACTAGTTATTTATTGATGTTGGAATCCACTACTCTCTACCCTGAAGGTACAGCTCTTGAGAATACTCCACATTAGGTGGTCTATTTTAAGAAGCGCTATAGGAAACATTAATTTGCTCATGTTTCTCTAAGTCTTTTATGGAGTTCTCTTCATTAGATGCGGGTGCAGGAAGGGAAGTGCGAGTGTGCTATTGATCACCCACCGTCTCTTTTCTTACCGTCGGAAGTCAGCGTGGCGTCGTGTTGTTTGAGAGCCGGCACAGCTAAAGGCCGAGCGTGTGTACGCCGCTCAGAAAGTGGGCCGTTACTCCTGAATGCTCGCCGTGTTGTCGGCGCGCTCTCACTTAGCCCTATCTGCCCCCATCCACACTGCCACCTGCTCTGTGACATTTATGTGTTTGCGCGTTTGTCTGTCAGCGCGTGCGTCTTATTATTTTTCCGGGGAACTCCAGCCGGCCGGCCTAATGAGGCCCAGTTCCATTTCGCAGCTCAGAAGGCTGAGGTGGCGCTGCAGCACAAACATGAATTATTAAAAGCCATATGTGGTAGCTAGCAGGCTCCACTCTTGCCTCAGCCCCGCAGACACCAGCAGATGGTTGGTGTAAAGACTCTAAATATTAAACAGCCTCTCTGTTTTTTTTCTGTTGGGTCCCCCTTCCCTTAAAGGCTCTGTTTGGTCCTATTATGATCGTTCTTTTTTTTTTTGTTTTTCACATGGAGGCTAATAAAGAACAGCTATTGACTAGTAATTGCTTCAAGGGGATGTCTGAGCTATGGGTGTTTCTGCATCTGCTGTCTGGCTGTTGAGGAAGTTTTGGTTTCCCATCATCCTCTGTGGCCATTTTGATGCCATCAGTTCCCTGTTTCACTTCTCAAGGTGGAATGGATATAACGCATATTGCTTAGACAGGGATTTGGACAATGAGGCGCTCTGAGGTGCCAGTCTCTCCCCCACGCTCCCTTTTAATCTGCTCTTGCTGTTTATTCTGTTTCTCTTCTCAGTTTCCTCCCTTTCTTCTTCCCCTACCTGTATCTAATACACAATGTCTTGCTTGCTTCTCCCTCATCTAATCTCTCAAGCATATTCGGTTTCTCTCCCCATTTGTCTCCCTCAGCCCCCCTCTCCTTTTCAACTCCCCATATCTCAGAGCATAAACATCAGAGCAGTAGCCAGCAGTCTTCTTCCCACAGTCTCCATACTGACTCATCTGTGTTGACTAAGCTTAAATCCCATTTACCAGCGCGACGCCCCGCTCGACAACCTTGCCCCAAAGTCATGCTCTCCCCCTCATCCCCTTCCCTCCTCTCTCATCCGTTTTTGTGCAAAGCCATGCGTGTGTACAGTAAGGAGCTGGCCGGCATCCGCTGTGGGAAGTAGGCCAGAAAGGTCCAAGGATTTGTGGGAGGCCGAGTTCGTAAAGCGTTCTAAAATTAGCAAGCTTTACAGTGAGACTCTGCTGTTTACAGCCATTTTATAAATATATTTCAGCGTGGGAGGGAGAGTTAGTGCAGCGATCAAAGGTTGGATGAGGGTTCCCATCGCTTGTACAGGATCAGTTTTGTGGATCTAGCTTCTTTCTGTCACCAGGTTAATCATTTTACTCCTTATCAGAGGGAATCTTTCACAGGAAATTGAGTTTGAACTCCTCACAGTTAATTTCAAAGCGAAATATTACCAAAAAAAATCATGCATGTAGCGTCTTCTGATTTTGTAATCCCTGTGGCGTTCCTGTTTGGGAACAATAAATGCCTCGTCCTCTGCCTTTTCTGTCGTCAGCTGTCGGGCTTATCATGCCTCGCCTGTCTTTTGACAAAGTATCCCAGCAATACTTGATAACTGCAGCATGTTTGAGTGAGGATTGGAGTCACACCCTCTGATAACAGATGGCTCTGTGTTGCTGCTGTATTATAGAGCTGTTAAAGCCCAGTCAGCCCTTTGAGGTTGCAGAGTCACCGTCCAGCATCGGGCTTAGCCTGCCACAACACACCTTACAATCACACACACCAGAGAGCGAGAGAGAGAGAGAGAGAGAGAGATGAATTGAGGTGTTGGAGGGTGAGAAGCAGGGATGGATTGAGAAGGGATAGATTTAGAGAGAGAGAGAGAGGGGTGGATGTAGAGATGGAGAGGTGGAGCACTCATCCTCCTCTCATCTGTAACTGGACTGCCTCCCCCCTTTCATCTACCCCTGCCGCCCAGGAGCCATGTCCTGGTGTTCATGCACACTCATACACACATAAACACACACACTTAATATTAACACCTTCAAAGACTGCAGGCCCCATGTGGACCACACACACCGCACAGTATTTAATTAACTGCATGCAACATAATATTAGGGCTCCCTAATATTCTGTTGCCATGGGTGGTAGGGGAGCTTAATGCTTATGAGTCAGCGAGCACGGTGCCTGTCTGTCTGTCCTGTCCGTGGTCTGACTGTCCATCTGTGTATTTCAGATCTTTGAGAATGACACCGGGGGTCAGGTGTACTTCCTTCCTCCCAGCAGCTCTGAGGTGAGTCGACGCATCCAGTCCATTTTTTTCCCTCTACAGTTTTCTATACGCTTATATTTTTTTGAAAAGCAACCTATAATGTGCATTCTGTTCATATTCAGAGTCCTTTTTTGTGGTACTTTCATGTAGCTACCTGCTTGAGGTAAGCTACAAAGAGATGAATGATGCATTTTGGCATAAAACAACTAGCAGAAGCACGTTTGCTGCTACTTTGACCTCTGCTGTCTCTCATGGTTTTGGTGGTGGGCTGTGTAATGATGTCTCTGAGACACATGGCGTGCTTGTGTATGTATGTGTGTGTGTTTCTTTGTGTGTGTGTGTGAGAGAGAGAGAGAGAGGGGATGGGGTCTGAGAGTGTCTGTCTGTCTGTGTGTAGTACTCACACAGGATCAAAGCAGAGATTCCTTTCATGTTTATCTGCAGGTGTCTGAAAGATAAATACACCGGCAGCATAGCTAACAGGAGATTGTTGCGAAGGTAGAATGCTGCGTTAAATTACAACGTGGACAGGGATCCCAGTTTGCAACAGAAATGGGATAATTGAAGGTGCCGAGCAGAAGCGCCGCTCAAGAGTGTGGGCGCGTGTTGTCAAATGATGAACTAGTGTGAACTGTGGCCATCTGAACAGCCAGACATTGTAACTGCGGCTCTCAGACACTCGCAGGTCACAAGCCTGTTTCAGGGAAGTGTGAAATATTACCCGTTTTCAGCTCCAAGCCTCGCTGTCCCTCAGGTGCCTTCTGTCAGGGATTTCATTGTCTCAACCGGTCAGTGTTTTTTCACTTTGTCACTGTGGCAGCAGGAGAGCAGGGAGCTTTGTCCATGTCCACACCACGCCAAGTAATTTGGAAAATGAATCTATTTTTCGGGGTTTTGGCTCTCCCTGCCAGTGTTTTCCACCTGCAAAGACAGTGCTTTTTGAAAACGCTCTTGTGTTTGAATGTGTTGGTGCCGGTCTGGTGCTCTGGTGTTGATGAGGAAAATACAGATTTTAATAAATGAAAATGTCATGTGGTCTAGGCTGCAGTCTTGACAGTTAGACCTGAAGTCAGTCTTGTCTTGGTTTTTGTGAGTTTCAGTGTAGATGGTGGGGTTTTGTTAAATGGTTTGAAAATGCTAGAGTGTGACTTAGAGTGGACATGGCCTTAGAGGTAAGAGAGGGTGTGATGTAGAGGGTAAGATACAGATGACTGGATATCTTTAGTAACCATATTCTAGTAATCATATCAAAATCAATTTTCAAACTCAACAGGTGGTCCTAGACTTTTGTTTTGTCTCCTGCCATCACATTGTCAGGCTTCTGCCCTGCTGAAGTATTGTTGGGCAAGAAACTGGGGCCCTATCAGCTTTGGGGATGCTGCTCTGTAGCTGAGCCTTTGCTCTGATGCCCCTGTCGAGGAATGGAAAGTGGAATTCCCTACATGGATCGATAAAACAATTTACATCGCTGCTTTTTACTTGAGAGAAAACCTTGTCCTCAAAGTGTGACTGACACTGAAAGATGAGCAATAATGGACACTTTTAAAAGGAGCAGGATGGCTGTTTTTAGCATGATTGTTCCACTAGATGCAGTGATTCATCCTGTGGGGACATGTGGTTAGTGTCAAAACTGGCGCCATTAAGGGCCTGGACCCGGACTCAGAAGAGGAGGAAGTGGCTTGGGAAACAAAGATGGCCTTTATTTGACAGAAGCTTTGATGTCGCTTTGAATGCGCTGGTCTTGTCTCTTTTGAGTTCTTCGATCTTTGCTTGAGTTGGACACGAATGTAGAGAATAACTTGTCTCTGCAATCCATTTTAATTTAGTGGGGATTAGGACCCTCCAGGGTGGGAAGTGGGGAGAGAGAGACAGAGAGAAAGGTTAGCACAGTTGTATTGATTTTTTTTTACCCAGCACATACAGTTCATCCTCTCCGTCTTGATGACTTGCTCTCAGATTCTGTTGTCCTACTTGGGTCTCTTAAATCCCTAGAATTACTCTATTAAGCAGTCATCTTGCCCTAATCCTTTGAAGTGAAGTCAAGTAAAGGGTACGTTTGTGTGTTCCATCGTGTATCTGTGCACGAGCATTCATGGATGCATGCCCGTATATGTGTGCATGACCGTACGTCTGCTTCCTTTCCGTGGAGTCGTCCCCCCTCCAGCTGTCTCAGCAGGCCATTGCTGTGTTGACACTGTTGCTAACGCAGCCATATTGTGACTGTTTCGTACCGCACAGTGCTCAAAAGGAATTATTAAGAGATGAACTGTACAGTGAAGTTGCTCCCATACAGGCTACAACTGTATTCACTTTAAATAGCACCGTTTGCTACTTCAGATCCACCATCCACCCACTCCTTCTGTCACACCTGAGGCAAAGCAAGTAGTCGTGTACATTTTGACAATTTGGGGAAAAAAATACGAATGCTTGATTTATATTGTTTTACAAGCAAGTTTCTAACTCTTGAGGCTTTGTGTCTGGCAAGATCACACCCCACTTGAAGCAGTTCAAATATTTGAAATGTATACAAATGTGTTTTTGCCCAGTATATCTGCTATTTTTGTCAGTAGATTCCAGAGGACTGTTATGGAAGTATAACAAGTCGGAGGTTAATGGCTTGGCCCCCTTCCCCTCGGTGTTTCTCCACAAATTCTGTAGCACTCCCCAAGGAGCAATGAAATACCACCTCAGCCCTGTGTCTTCTCGCTCGCCCCTCCTGTTATCTTCACTGCACCTCCATCTCATGCACATGTTTCGTTTTCCCCACACCACCTCTGCTCCTGCACTCTGCTGCTCATGAGTTCCCCCACTTTCAGTTCTGAAGTCAGGGCGAAGGATGTGCTGTGGATGGACGGTGCCATGCCTTGTCACTCAGTGTGTGTGTGTGAGTGGGTGTACTTGCACGAGTGTGTCATAATGTCAAAAAGAGGAACTTTGGATGGAGCTCCAAGGAAATAAAGTGTAATACTGCTTGAATTAACTCAGTACAGACAAATGGAAATAGGTTGAAATTGTCCTCAGTTACTGTTCAGTTCCTTGTTCACCAATGTAAGTGTTGCTATTTCAGTTTGTGCTGTAATATTTGTATCACCCAGTTGCTAAGTGGAATATAGAGGGTGTTTTTATACAGTGGTCACCAAGCGTCCGTTATTCCACATTCCATCTTTAGAAGCCGCAGGGTGGAGAGCGGCTAATTTGGAAAGTATCTCCACACTTGAGGGGAAAGACTGAAGTATCGGTTTGAATTATTTGGCTGAATGCAAACCTAAATGGTGTCCACTCTTCTTTTCTCTCTGTCTCACACACACCACACAGAGTAGTTGTTGAAGTGCAGCGCGTGCCTCGACCAGCGTCTTGGCAGCCTTTAATGGAACGTCGACCAGGCAACCGTCAGTCCGTTACAACCCTCTCCGACCATGAATGAGTGTACAGTGTTAGTCAGCCGCTGCTCAGGTCACCGCAGGCAACCAAATCTTAGTTTCCAGTCACGCCATGTTGCTCGGACACAAGTGAGGTGGTTATGCAACCAGTCGTCATGACAGCTTGTTTTTTCATCGTCAGTTTGTAAACATGACCTCACATCCCCAAAGGGGTGAACATAGGTGGGTGTTGAAGTGGCACTTTGTTTGCCTCCATCCCTAAAGGTTAGGGAAACATTTTGGCAAGAACATTGGTAGCCTTTGAATACACCAACTGGCTGGAACACTGGTGGCCTTTATTTTGGCACACCTTCCTAAGGTTGACCAGTCAAGGCGACGTGTCATTGGAAAACGAGGTGAATATTTGTCTGTGCGGCTGTGTTTTTCCGAGCCGCGCTGGGCAGAATGCTACTTTGTTGTCGATGCCAGAGTGTGCCATGTGTGTTTGTTGGGGTGAGCGGAGGGGGTCGACTCTGTCTCCAGCTAATGTTCTGAATCAAACAGACCTCAGTTTGTCCCTGAGGCCTTTGGTCTCCGGGGAAAAGGTCTTTTTCCTGTGGGAGCAAGGTGATGCATCAACAGCAGCACACTAGCAGCTTCTGAAACAGACAGGAACACTTGCACATTAAACAGAAAGCCTTAGACAGCCAGACCCCCTCCCTCGCAAACGCTCTCTTTGTGGTCCCATAAAGGAGTTAAAAGAACACGTCACACAGACCTCGTCACTGCAGCAGCCATCCCTCTTGGTCTCTTGTCTCAATAATCCCTCTCAGTCTAGCCGAGAACCCAAACCATTTTTGTCAGAAATGCTGAATCACTGGCTGCTCCAGTCCATGAGGTTTGGTCCATTTGGCATGATTATGTGTTTCCTCAAGATGTAAAGTCTTGATAGTTGTGTTTGTAGGCCACGCTGTGGCATTTCCCACAGCCCCACAATGCAACAGTGGCGCTTTTCCCTCCAGAGACACAGAGTCGCAACCAAAACCCCAAAATGGCCGCCTGTGAGGGACGGTGGCTGGCTAACCCCAACATTAATACCCAGCTCCAACCTCACTGTTAATGCCACTGACAAATAATTGCCTTTAAATGGCTGTTTGGAAGCTGATTTTGAATTTATTTGTGTCACACGTCGCTCAGCTCAAAAGTAGGTGAACGGTTTTTGGAACCAAATAAGTGTAAGCGCCGGAGAAGTGTGCAGATGAAATCTCATAATCAGACCTGCCAATAGGCTCCTGCCAGTCCTCTTGTGTACACAGCCATTACGATGGCTATTATGTGAAGCAACTGGCATCTATGTTGTCAAATGAATTTCTGAGAGGCTAATTGTATGGCATCTTTGCTCTGCTCCTTGATCCACAGCCAAACCAAGCATTTAGACTAATGGCACTGTATTGATTTGTGTGCTGTTAGTCAAACTCAGCCTCTCTCTAACTCCCTCTCTCTCTCTTCCTGTTGCCATTTCTCTCTCCCCCCCTCCGTCTTCGCTGCTCTCCCTCTTCACCCTTCCCCACAGAGGCTGGACGTGCTGGCCAACATCTACTCCATGTCGCCCCCTGAAGGCGGTGTGTGGGACGGCAGCAGTGGTGCCACAGAGGTGCTAACCTGCATCTACATGCCAGACAGCCTGACGGTCCAAGTTCCTGTCAGAGGAGAGCAGACAGCCGCCGTCCTCCTCTCCTCCGCCTGCAAGGTGGGAATGGTGCTGAGAAATGACGACTTGTCACCAAGATGATGAATTTCAGGTCTTCGGACACAGTTCTGCCATTCTGTCTGAAAGCAGCGGATGTGCTCTTTCTGTGATTCCTGTGTATTTGCGGTTGTGATCACATTCCATAAAAGATCAGTTGCTGTTTATTTTATGCGGAATGCGGAATTGTTATGCACATTGGGTAGTCATTTTGAGGATATTTCCATGATTTATTTATTTCTTTAAATCAGTTGTTTTAGTGCTTGTGTGATCCACTCATATCTTATTAATGGTGAAGTTAATGTTGGAGCATATGTGACAACAGATCCTGTAGCATTAAACTCCCAAGGGTTTGTCACAACACAATCCCTCATCCCTTCTCATGACCCCACCCGGTCCCATAGGTGTGACTGCAGATGGATGGGCATGTAACAAACACACTCACACACACTGTAATCCTTTGGGCAGAGCTGTTTTGTTCACTGCAAATGTCTTGTCACCTAGAATGAAGTCAGTAGGTAATTCTGCATGACACAGCTTTGCTGTATGGCAGCTGCCAGGCTTGGCGTGGCTGCATGAAATATGTATGGATGACTTTGTGCGTACAGGCTGTTGACCATTAGGGCTCTTGTGTAAATAGGTGAAACAGCTGGACCCGGGCTTGCACTGCCTCCGTGCGCACAGGCAAGTGGGACAGGACGTGGAGGTTCGACACTTGGCTCCCAACGAGCTCCTCCGTGACGTGGTGAGGAGGACACACACACACACACACACACACACACACAGATGTTTTTTAATCTTTATTAAGTCCCAGTATTCATGGATTATTTTCTATCACTGAAGGTGCATGACAAGTTGGAGGTGGTTCCTTTGAATGTATTCACTCTGCACATGAGCAGGCCAAGCGGCACTGGAGACTTCGGTGAGTTAGCCACAGAAACACACTGAGACGTCTGCCTCGTTGTACATTCAGTTTCACGCATGCATCACATGAAACTTGAGTTAATCTTACCATCTCTGTGCTTATTTGTCTAACTCTGTGTATTTGTCTGTCTGTGTCTCTCTGTCTTCAGGATTTGCAGTAACAGGACACATAGATGCTCAGAAGAACAGCAGGATCTTTGTCAGCGAGGTGCTTCCTGATGGCCTGGCCTTCAGTGAAGGTGCCTCCCTGCTTGCTGCTAGCAATGATGTGTGTCATGAGTAATGTCCTCTGCGAGCCGTGGCTTCCGAACACTCATCTCTTAATAACATGTATGTGCGCGTGTGCAGGTTTGCGCCCAGGCGATGAGATCCTGGTGCTGAACGGTCGCTGCGTTTCGGGTCTGGACCTGGCCCTGATCCAGACGCTGTTCGCCGAGCAGACCCTCCATTTGAGCCTGAGACGTGATGGCCCGCTGCCTCCTGCACACTGCCCCGTCCCGCCTGCCAGACACAACCAGGAGGCTCACAGCAAGCACCACCGAGCCAAGTCCTCCTCAGGTGGATACATCTGCATAAACAACCACAAGCACTGCATGACACCCACATGAACATGATAAGACACACACACACGCACACACACACCGAAACCAACACAGTCGTGCAGACCTAGTCATTTCTAGAACTGTATTTGTGGTTAGAGGCTATGGATTTTTGCCTGACAGAGGGACTTCGTAATATTGAAAGCACATTTGATATTGATACCCTGTAGATTAAGTTTGTAAGCTTCACATGGGCGCCCGGCTGTGACAGATGGCGAGAAAGAGAGAGAGAGAGAGAGAGAGAGAGACTGAGAGAGAGAATATCATTCCGCCTGTGAAAAGCCACAACTTGGCAAACCCATCGGGGTTCTGCTTGCTCAGTTCTGTGTGCATGTGTCTTTGTATATGGGCACTGGTTTTAACAGTGTTCTCTGTAAGTGGCCTATCAGCAAGCTGTCATTGCACTGTATTGTGTTTGCATACGAGAGGCCAGTCATGCGTACCTTCATTGAAAACTATGCAGCAGTATGGAGCCCAGGTTTGGTGCTGCTGTGCTAAATATCTACAAAACACAACGCATTCTGCCATACAATATGTTGTCATATTGTCCTTTTGACGTTTTCACTCTTGTCTTTCACACAATCTCCAGTCGACTTTGTGCATGCTGAACAGTGAGATGGAGCAGTTTCGACACCCCCACCCAAGCTAGCAGCCTCACTTCCCCTCCAGATCTCTACTTCCTTAAAAAAGCTCGCTGACTCTGCTAGGGGTTCAGTCAAAATTTAAAAAGAGGATCAGCGGAAAGCTCTAGATGATGTTTTGCATCTCTGTGTGTCCTGAAGGAGAAGAGAGACCAGGAGGTGCTTTTGACCTCACAGGGCTCATTATCACTGTGAATGTATAGTATCCTGTCAGTTGGGTTTAGTGTCAGTGTGAGTGCAGGGTGTCACAGCTGAACAATAAGGTCATCTCATGTAGCCGGACAAACACAGCTGATGCCTGGCTGGCTGACAAGAGTTTGTTATTTTTCAAAGCTGGCTTGACAGGTAAGGGGAATTTTGACAAATAAAAATGATGTGCGGCACTATTGAGTTTGGGTTTTGTAAGAATCAAATGTTTTTTAATAGATGTGGTCAGGGATAAGCTCAGATTACTACTATCTCTGTAATAACCGAGGCTGTTGAGAATTTGTCTCAATGTTTGCAGGGTTCTCAGGGTTTGTACAAATACGTGTATCTGTCTCCCATAACTAGCACTGTGCACACTACCAATGCCAGCAATAACTACATAAATTAGTCAGAAATAGTCTGTTAATTGACCTATTGAGATGTAATAAGTTATGAATTTTAAAATGAAAGCAATAATTTATTTTATGAAATTCAATTTGTTCAGAGTTGGTGTTGAATTCAGACCTGTGATGATGCAGGTCCAAAGTACCCAGCTGATACGCCAGGCCCAGTAAATAAATTAAAACAATCAGTTAAACCAATAATAACCTATTTCCTCGGCTGTACTGCTGACATTTTCCTTCTGAGTATGCAAAACATTTTATACCTTTCTATTTTCTCTCATTATATTTGACACCAACAAAACACACAAACCCTAGAGGTTATTTTCATGGCAGCTGAAAGTCTTTTACAATATGATGTTAATGATAAATTCAGTTGGATGGCTCTGCCTGCACCAAAGCCACAGTTGAATGTTGCAGTTTCTTCCTCCTCCTCTAGAGGGCGTGTGATCCCAGGCAGGCTGATAAGGAGGCAGGGAGGCAGGCACCGTTGTCTTTGGGGAATGAACGCTTGTCTTAAACAAATCGCTCAAATGACTTGATGATGATGCTCCTAGAACGGAGCTGTCCGTCATGGTGAGGCGTCCAGCCTGAGGCAAACGGTTAAGCCAAGAGGGTGGGGATGCAGGTGACTAGATATCTTTAGCAACCCTGTTCCAGTAATCAAATCCTTGGTTGACAGTGATTACCAGCTTAGAAAGCAGAATTTCAAACTCAGCAGCAGGTCTAAAACTTTTCTGTTGTCCCCTGCCATCACATTGGCCTGCTTCCCAGGTTACAATCAGGGGTAAATTGTTTTCATGCGCCAACTGCTAGAAAGTTGTCCTCAGGACCTTGAAAGTAATAATGTAGGGCGAACCAGGGAAATGTTTTCAACACTCCCGGTCTAATCAAATCTTCCCTCATCCAGTCAGGATGGCACATTCTGCAAATATACATTTTTCTAAAATGAGTTTTTCAGAAAAACCACTAGTGAGCTTCATCCACAAATGCTTTTTTTGGGTTTTCTCATTCAAACAGGAACAGAGATAATACAGGATCTTTAATTAAAATTGCCAAGTGGAACAGTTGTTTTTTTGTGGGATCACTGCATGCCATAGACATTTTTAGAATGGAGATGTATTTAAGTTCTCAGCGACTGGCAGGCGCCCATGACGGCTTAAGCTGCAACCATCCAGCATTGTTTATGTTTTGTGGTCTGTAGAAGGATACGCTATTGTAAATGCCACTCCATTCAAAGGCAATGATGGGTGGGATAAGCATGACAGCAGACACATAGACTGAGCAATGTTAATGTTAACTGCCTCCTCTTCCTCTCTCCAGATGTGTGCACTATGGCTGATGGCGGCGAGTCCCTGGGCTTCAGACTGGAGAACGGTCACTCCCATCATGCACATAGGCCTGTTCAACTCAGCAAGGTGGGAAGTGGGTGTGTGCATGTATGTTTGTGATTGTGCATGTGGACTTGTGTGTGTGCCTGTCCTCAGCAGCAGCTGCAGAGCTGTCAGAAGCCAGGCTGGCACCGATCCTTAGAATTACCATAATTAGGCTGCTCCATCATAGCCACTGGTATAAACACAGCTTATTACTGTCACGTAGACAGGATACAGACAGAGAGGAGGCTGCCCAACGCACATACTGTGACCACCTCCTACACACACACACACACACACACACACACACACACACTATTGATGATAAAGCATGGGCCAAAGCCCCCGGTAAAAACAGTTGCCTCTGTTGCCTAATACTGTACTGTCATCCTCACTTCCTCTCCCCAATGCTTATCATTCATAGAGTAGTTTCTCTTTGTGAGTACGGTCAGACAGGCAGGCATTTTGTTTAGAACGAGCTGACATTCCCATGCATCTTGCCTCTGTATGTGAGTCCTGGCTTTGGTCTCAAACTGAAGATGCCAGCCTAGCTAGACATCACCCTGCAATTCATACACCTCTTGAATTCCACCTCAGATCAACTTTGCAAGACGTACTCCTCTGTAAGTATGCAGGATAGTTGTCCCTTGTGAATTCAGGCAAATTGCATGTCTATTTCTGTCCTTTGTCGATTTCTGTGTATCCGGTCAGGTTTTTGATATGTAAACTAACTTTATTGAAGTAATTAAATTGAGCTTGGGCGCCCCATTGGGAATTATGGCTCAGCGTTGTGGTAATGTAATAGGGGAGAGTCTCAGCACTGGTTCTAGCAGAGGGGAGCCGTAATGAGTGTGTGTGGTCATCCTGAAAAGCCATGTGCTAATGATGTAAACGTGGCTGGAAGGTTGAGGGTGTGTGCAGATGTGCGTTCATGCATTCATATTCACTTTGTCCAGTAGCGTTCATCTAATGTTCTATGTCCTTTAGGCCACACAGTCCCAATTAAAATTGTGAGTGCATATTCTGCACACTTTACCAATGTGCCTATTATGCAGTTTTGGTTGGGTAAAAAAGAGAATGACGAGTGTTGACGTATTTCTTCATTGATTTAGTAGCAGTTAATTCAGGGCAAATGCCCTGAAACTGTTGCTAATTTGCACGACTTCCATGTCTGTATTGTTGTTTTCTGTGTCAATACACACTGTGGAGTATTTGACCCAGGGTCAGCCAAGAGGTGGATTAGAGAGGACAAGCTGCTCCATTCTCCACTCTCTGTTTGGCTCTCTTTTTGTTTGCCCAGCGACATGAGTCAGTCCCACTGCACTGGGATCTGCACTGCACCACTGCCACTGCTGCTGTCTTTTAGTGAGCAATAGAGACTGAATTCAAGAACGGAAGATAGGTGTATGTGTGTATGTGTGTGCGTGTGTGTGAGAGAGAGAGAGAAAGAGAGAGAGAGAGAGAAAGAGAAAGAGGGAGGGGTTATGATGAATGTGTGTGTGAGCACCCACCATTGCATACGTGTGTATGAAACTCAGAAGGAGAAAAAAAGAACAGAAGCTTCTTGGACTGCCTCTATCAGATGGAGCCAGATACTATAAAGGCAATAAATTAAAAAAGAAAAAAGCACAGGGCGAGATATTGGTGCCAGTAAATCTGATTGCTGCCATCGCAAAGAGCCGACTTTAATCCCCACACTGCCACCAGGTTGTTCTCTTGGGCGGAAAAAAAAAAATCGAGTCGCTGGGTAGAAAATCAGCCATGTATCAGCGTAAAGGTGCACACATGCATGCACGCGGCGTTCTGAGAAGTCACCTGAGATGGATGGGAGGGAAAGACTAATTTCAAGCCCCTTGTCATACCTTGTAATCGGCTGCCTCACCAGACTGACTACCTTTGATTAATTGGTCCGTTGCATTCCAATTTGCGCTCATTACCCCAGAGAGCGCTGTGTTTGTGTATATGTGTGTTTGTGGAAGTGCTTACTATGCAGGGTTAACAGTATTGTTTACCAATGGGATATTGAATGCAATTTCCTGTGGCTGTGTGTTACTTAATGATATTTTTTGCCTGTACAGGACCTTAGAAGTCCACTTTAATGCAATGTTAGAGTGCCATTATGAGCTTAAAGAATCAATTGAAGAAGTCAGCTGAATTGGTCCAAGATAAGTCCTTTGAGGCAGCGTCACATTTAATTGATTTGACATGCGTTAGTTAAGTAATGCGGTTATAACAGCTTATTGGCAAAATAGGACTGCAAGTATTCACGCTGTTCAAAGGCTGGGAGATACATTGATTTTCTAACAATATCATGATGTGAAACTAGATATTGTCTGGGATTTTAGATATTGTCATAAGTGTGGTCTTTTCCTGGTTTTAAAGGGTGCATTATGGTAAAGGGATGACATTTTGTGAACTTATTAGACTGCTGTAGCTGTGCCTCTACCTGCTTGGCCCTCATATCCAACATCATCATACTCAAACTCTCTTGTGAGTGACCATTTTTTTGAAAACACCAATAGTCAACCCTACAGTATCATCACAATATCGAGTTACTTGGTCAAAGATATCAGGATGATTGATTTTATCCATACCGCCCTGTTTTGTTCACACCCCAAGTAATCTGTACTAGTTCAGGAACTGAGATGCGAGATTAGGACTATGTTTGGGATTTACAGGTCACTCTCGCACATGCAGCTGAACCCGCACACATATCCAACACACCATGCACTCAAACTACACAGATGGGAGTACATGTAGGAGGTAATCTGGCATGGTCTGGTCTCACCACATGGCACCAATCCACTACAAGGAATTCACACACGTAAGCAAACACCCACAGATAAGCACATTGGTCTGTTTTTATGGTCACTACAATGGGAAAATATTCTTTCCATCCAATGTAGCAGGCTTCCATTCCTGTAATCTATCCTGTTATCATCTATCTATGACATGAGGTTATTGATTATGTCTGTTTTTGGGTAATTTAGTGTGCCACTTAATCATTAAATACAATAATGTTGTCATTTCTTGTATATGGTCAGGTTATGTTGTGCTGATTGCATTCTGCCGTGTCATTTAACTTTCTGATGGTATTTAATCATGAAATTGTGACATAGAGCCATAAACAAGAGTCACATCGTTGACGCATGGTAAAGTAGCTGGTGATGTCACAGTCCAGTGTTAAACCATAGGCTAAACATTGGAAAGGATTATTAAGCCTCTTTACTTTGTCGAGACCAGACCTTTAAGTAAGAGCATTTGAATGGATTGGAATTCACCCTTGCTCTGTCTGGATGTCAGTACAGAGTGACTGATTCACCTGATGGAGCTGTTTTTGTTATTGCCCGGTGCACTGAAAGAGACCGGGGATTATATACAGTTAGTAGCTGGCTGAATATATATTGTGCTTTTGAGCCTATTGAATAATTCTCTTCCTTTACACTAGTCTCAGTGGAAGAGGAGAGTCTGAGAGGTGTTTTTAGCACTTTGTAGAATGTGTGAATATGAGAAAGTTTAATTATTCAGTTTCACTGCTCCTCTCTTGTCATGGGCTTTAGACTTCAAAAAGATACAGCAGATGCCTACGGATATTAGGCTATATCAGCTCCTTCAAACATGATCCTGTCCTCCTCAGAGGCGCGACCATCCCCTCCCCAAATCTAAGAGAATCCCTTATTCTCGCCTTGAGTGCATGAATATGTGCCTGGCGGTTAGTTGCAGAAGGGTGTGTGTGTGTGTGCGTGTGTGCGTGTGTTATGACTAAGCCCATCAGCTACCATCTGGCTGTGAGCAGGCTAATAATCTAGGCTTAATGCTGTCAGTGGAGTTAATGCTAAAACCTAGCCTACCCTCATCAGTCGGCCCCATTGTAAACAACTTGGAACGAGACGGAGCTGGAGCCAGAAACATAGAGAAAGAAACGGATAAACAGAGGGTCACTTGGATCCACCATGACCCAGATCTGGATGTAATGGCTGAACAGGGGGCGCCCGGTGCCACTGTGGCCGTAGCGGTGCCAGCTGTGGTCCATCTAACTGACGAGGATCCTCGGCCATGCGTCTACCTCCCCACCTTGATCAAGCTGTTTATCCGGGACCAGTTGCCCGCGCAGGCCCTGTGCTCCCTCCTGGCCATGTGCTGGGTCTGGCCGCCCTGCTGCGAGGCCAAGGAAAAGGACTTGTTCGTGGGCTCGGCGCTGCTCAGCCTGCGACAGCTCCTCAAAGACAGGCTGGCCCGTCTGGCCCAGGATGCGGCTGCATGCCTGGCCTGCCAGAGAGACACCAAAGGGGACAAACTGCTGGTAACTATGGGCTTCTGCCTGTGGAGCTATTCTGTATCCCTGGTTCTGGTTGCTTTTGGAGTACAACCTGCTTTTTTGCCACTGCACTCATCATAAGTCACCGTAGATAAGATAATCAGCTAGCTGCCTAAAATGCAATGTAGAAAATGTTCATAGACGATTTCCAGCCTCTGCCACCCACTATTGTGTATGCACCGAAAGGTAAATTGAGGTCTAACCGTATCGCAATAAATAGCACTTGAGGGACTGAATGAAAGGGAAAAGTAGTAATATTCTCATAAGTGATACTATTAACCTGCATACCTAAGCTGTGAATTTTCACCGCACCAAAATAATTATCTCCTTGTATTCAGAAACAAATTAACACCATCAACAGAAATGCACTGATTGGAAGTGGTGCTTATTAGTGTAGATTTCTCAACGTCAAACGACTACTTCATAACATTTTTGGCATTTTGATCTTCAGGGGATTTAGATATATTTTCAGGGGCTGACAACTGAAACATCCTCTTGCATCCACACTACTCTGTCTCCACTCTAACCATCCCCCGGGAAGGTTTATAGAGAGGGCAGATGGAAGCATGTCAAAAGGGCATGGTGTTATCTGTAGCTCCATATCTCCTGCCATTTTATTTCCATTCACAATGTTTATTAGTGGTGATTATATTGCTTCTTGTAGCAGATAGTGTCTTTATGGCTGTGTATGTTCTGTGAAATTGTCCCCTTGGTTGCTCGGTGTGTATCATGTCACCTTTGGCAGCTGCATGTTGTAGATAGACCAGGGTGCTTGGCTTGCCTCTGAATCACCTTGGTTGAGCTGTTTCCAGGTCAGGAGGGGAATGCGGGCAACACAGGGCTTCCCCACTGGTTGTTCCACACGCTTTTATTCCATCAGGTCACATTTAATGTTTGTTTAAAGCATTTCCACTTTACCTTTCATTTGCTTTCATTTTGTTTTAGGCACATTTCAGTCGTAAGAATAGCGGATAGCGATACCATTTCTTTCCCTTTGTACTGGCAGTCATGCAGTGGAGTGGCTCTGAATAGCCTAAGGGACTTGGGTAGAATGGGTTTTTTAATCTGAAACTCCCTTCATTATTAAAACACACTCTCTCCCAAAGTCCTCTGAGACTTGGCGGAATAATATTTGTTTAGGATGAATAATAAAAGGCGTAAATGGGCTTGAGTGCGACGAACCCTCCCTCTCATCATCCTCTCTCCTCCCCTCTACTCTGTTTGATTTATGAGCGCGCGTCTTCCTTTATTGGTCTTTGAAACGAAGATGGCATCGTGGCACTATAGCCCCATAACATGGCAAATGAATCACCGGCCTGCCTACCGGCCACTGGCGCTCCTTCCCCTCTATCCCTCTCTCTCTCTCGCAGCCTCTGTATGAGTCTCTCTTTCACGGTGCAATGACAAGGCTCTTTCCTATGAGGGATGGGTAAAGCCAGCCCCAGGGACACGCCTGTATTTCATCCTCTCGCCTTTATCCTCTCCCGCCCTGCGTTTGTTTGTTTATTTCAGTGAAGAGAAGGCCCCTCCGCTGGTAAAGCGCAAGGCTTCTCCTTTGATTTGAGCAGTGTTTCATCTGCAAAGTAGGCTGAGCTCTGTACATAATGACTCCATCGGAGCGTTGAAGGGAGATGGAGACAGTGTTTAGTGTTTTTCTTGCAACCTCCTAGTTTAACAGAGCTGGGCTTTTTTTTGCATGTGTGTGTCTTCTGTGAGAAAAAAACAAGTATTGGAATATGATTCATATGAGGCTGAATAAGAAGGGTGCTATACTATATCACCCTAGTAACTGAATGGCTGTTGCATGTGTGTGCACCATACATGGGGAGCTAAAGTAGGCATGGGAAGTCAATCACATCAGTAAATGCCACAAGCATATTTCATGTGCAGAATGTGGGGTTTCTCAACCTGATTGACAGTCTTCATTTGATTGAGTGAATTGGTAGAGAGGAAGTATTTGTTTTAGATGTGTATGAGATGAATATGGCTGCCCTATCTTTCCTTACCTTTTCCAAACTCGTACCTGTCTTAGCCTTACCTCACCTTCACACACACCTTGACACTGCATAGTCCTCTTACGGGACACCGACAGGACCAGGCAGGAACATATCTTAGTCAGGTGCTTACTTGCTAAATCAAGCACTTATAATCCTTCCCTTAATTGGACTAACCTATAGTGAATGTGCCCCCAACTGGTAACAGTACTTGGATTGTTTTATATATAATTTAGTCATTTTAGAAGGCAATTCCATGGATACTACAAATAGTAACCCTTGGAATGAGATACAATATCGTACTTCATTCTTGTGCGAGGCCATAGTCCAGATTCCTGCACATGTTATCACTATCGCTGCCATCCCACAGCCTCCCCTCTGGGAGTCAGCCATTCCTCTCTGTGTTGAGGTAACAAGCCAGAACAGTCTACATTGTACTGCTCCTATTGAGAGACGGGACACTGATGCAACCCCTGGCCTCTCCATTCAGCCCTCTGGAAATTACACCAGGGTCACATGGAGCGAGGAGGGTGGAGGAGAAAGAGAGGAAGAGGAAGGAAAAATAGGGACACCTAAAAACAGATGGAGAGTGTGAGAGCAAAGTAGGATGGATTGGAAGGTAGGGAGGCAGAGACATAGATGTTGATGAAAAGAGACAGATGACAGGAGAGGACGTCGCTGCTAGGGGAGGAATTCCCCTCTGTTTGCACAAGCCAAGTGGACAGACCGTCCACTGCTGATTGATATGCAGATTAGCAAAACAAGCCGGCAGCAAGCACTTTTTCTCTGCCTACGCCCACAGAATGGCCGGCCGTGGGATCAATGGCTCGATCCCCATCAAAGCCCACTCCGCCCCAGAGGCAAAGGTGTACTCAAGGCTGAGGCTTCAAACAGGGGCCTGACAGAGAGACAGGCAGTAGGGTGGAAGGGCCTGGGAGGGGGCCACTAATGAGACAAGTTGAAGAGGGGGATCAACTGACCATCAGACCAAAGAGAGAGGTGGACAGAGAGACGAGGGTAGAGTGCATCCAAGATTGACCAAGATACCTGTTCCCAGCCTTTGGTCCAAGTTTAGCTGTGGTCCGTGGGAACGACCACGGCTCGGTTCTAGAGCGGACATGCCGGCGTTCAGGGCAGGCCGGCTGCGGAGGAAGGGCTGCTCTCTGGCCCGGAGGACCCAGCGGCAGGCCACAGCAGCATGGAGGCTGCTCTACAGACTGCTCTTCATGGTGAGGGGGACATCCAGACAAGTAATGACACTTTGGAAGGGAATCATCATTTCTGAGATGCTTTTTGATACTGTCGGTATTTTTTGATACTGTATTATTTTTTTCCCCTCGTAATGGGCTCATCAGTTGGGAGCATAGAAGTCAAAGTGGGTCTTTATAAGCACTCCACAGTGCTTTACAAGTATTACTGCCTCTGAAAATGAGTAGCATTAATAAGGGCTTGGTGGATTGTTGAAAAAGAGGTGATTTAATTTTCAGAGAGAGAGAGCAGGAAAGACAGGCTGCCATTGTAGGTTTAGCTTAATTTAGGTCATGGGAATCTCCTGTATCGGTTTGAAATGAAAATGTCTTATGAGAGAACTGAGAGAAATAAGGCTGAGATGTGTACGGTTAGCTTGGTTTTATATATGGTAAGGTAACACTGACAGGAATGCTGTTGGGAGCCCGTTGGATTTAAACAGTTTCCACCTTATGGACTGAGAAGAAATGACTTCATAGCTTCTTAATTCATTTTCTTTTTAACATGCCAGGCCTGACAAGCCTGAGAGAGGCTTTTTTCATGTAAAGAATTTTTTCCCTTAATGGGCTTAAGGGCATACACAGTGAGGAGGGCACAAGTCGGAGCTCTCAAGTGTCAGCGAGAAAACACCGAGACAACCTGAATGGAAATTCAGAGCTGCGCTGTCGGATCCACTCGTCTTTCCCAGCGCTCCCAGCCTTTTTTTCCCGCCTCTGCCAGCTCTCCTCCTCGGCTCTTAATTGGTTATTTGGGTTAGCTGTCATGCTGTGTTGGTGGGATTGTTGTGAGGCAATCGCCATTCCTGAGTCATAACAGTGTGTAGGTACCTCTCTCTCCCTTTCTCTCTCCCTCTCCCCTATTTCGCTCTCCCTCTCCATCTGTTTTTCTCTGCCCACCTCTTGTAGTCACGCTCCAGTGCAGGTATCTGCCATTTAAGAGTTGATGAAAATGTTATTTAGTTTGGGAGCTGTATGAGAAGGAAAAGGGTGTGTGTGTGCATGTGTTTTTCCCTGTGGTAATGAGTAGATGTGTGTGTGCATGCATGTGCATTTCCACACTTCTGATTAAGTATGTGTGTGCCTGGCTGCATGGCTATGTGACTGTGCTGTGTGTGAGGTGGACATGAGCCCATATCCCTGCAGTACATGTGTGTTACAAAAAAAAACAACTTACCAGCTGAGCAGCGCTGCGTGCTATTGGGCACACACACACACGTTTCTCAAGACCCCAGGCAGGCCTCCTTTTCCTTCTAGACGCCTGTAGCTGAAATGAACGGCAGATATTTCTGTTATCTGTCTCCACAAGGCTGCCCTTCCCCGTCTGGAGCTACCAGTGGGCTATTTGATGAATATGTCGCTCTGATATCCTTCAACCCCTGTGCTTCCTCCAGACAATCTCCCCCTGCCTGCCTGCTGCAATATGGAGTTAGCTAAATGTGTGTATCAGAGAATGAAGGTTGACTGGCTCTGTGTGTGGCATCTGTGAGGATTTCATCCGAACGTGCGTGGGATTTTGTGGGCTTTAAATAAATGTTGTGTGTCTACACGTCCGTGGGTGACTTAATTGTTACATTCAGAGTATGTTATCATTCTTAATGAATGTCAGAAGGTGTGTTTATGCCAAAGCGTGTAATCAGAAGAAATATAGGGAAAATGTTTTTTAACTTTTCCACATATTCGTTGCAGTCACTTCGTCTAAGTGGGCAAGCGAAAGAAAATATTACATATTCCAATCAAATAAACTAGTTTGAGCATTTTACATGTTTATTGGCTGGAGTATCAAAAGGTTTATACCATCATTTTCATCTGGAATGCACAATCTGTTCCATTTTAGGTTTTTTATTAGCATTGTTATTGGAGTATGAGGCTCTATCTAAGACCAGTTGGTGTGTGTGTTATTTGTACTTGCTGTGTGTGTGTTGCTTTCTCCAGTCAGATGGGGTTTTACCTCCTCCAGTGCAGAGGGAGATGTTTGGTCTCCTCATAATTATCAGCCCACATTTGAAAAGCCCCAGAGTTGTGGGTGGTAGATGACTTGAAAGAGACTCTTTAGCCGAGACGTGGAGGCCATGGAGGGGCATTTCCCTGTCTCTTGCTCTCCCTCTCTTTCTCTTTCATTCTCACTGTCATACACACTCTATACTGTAGCTTGGGAGGACCGTCTCTGGAGTGACCATGCTATAATGAGCTAGCTGATGAGTTGCCGGCTTATTAATGGAAGCCCTGATTGTCTGTAGGCTCTCTGGGAGTCGTGGGGAGGGGGCGGGGGTGTATAGTCCACACCAGGATCACAGCTAAATGACACAGACGGGCTTTCACACACTGCCCGGGAAGTGTGTGTATGTGTATCGATGTCTGCAAGTGTCAGAGCGAAGGGTGTATCGATCCACGTTTGTTGCTACGTGGTCTTACGTGCTCAGCCACACTCAAGCGCTTGCTCATGCAGTATTTT
>OMLB01062746.1:9373-21542 GCA_900302555.1 Myripristis jacobus | reverse complement strand
TGAGGCTTTTCACGACCTGGTTGGGAAAGAAGCAAACACATCTCTCCCCTGAAAGGCTCCCTTTAAGGCTTTTTGCTGCTTTAATCAGGTTCTCTGAGACTGATGCAATAGCTTTGTCCAAACACATTTACGTCCTGTCCGTCGCTGTCTTATTCCCTACTTCCTGTAGGATGGGAGAGCCATTAAGCGAGAGGTTTTACAAAGTTAAGCACTGGTGTAAAAAATACTCAGCGCTGATGTATTCACATATGTCAGGGCATCATTCACCCAAGTTTAGTCAAAGTGCTGTCAGTGGTGTCTGAGATATCAAGTATGAGGCATGAATGACTTAACAAATAAAGGAGGACAAATCCATAGTTCAAAGACGTGAACCAGTTTGAGAACCAGAGCGTTTTTGGTGGAAAAGGCAAGTCAAACTGACCAGTATCCAAAATGGTGGGTTACACAAAATACAACTTTGCAAACTCACCTCTTTCTTTTGTGATGGCGGGCAGTAGAAGAAATAATGCGGACAGGAGGGCACAGTTTTGAAATAATGAGATCCGATCTCCATGAATTTATCCTGTTGAATGGACAATGTTTTTATAGTTTAGTAAAAAACAATTTCACATTGTTGATGTAGCGTTTATTTACCTATCAATAAGATTAGAGTGCACAAATTGAAAGAATGATTAACTTTAAACACTAGCCTTTGTGCCTGTGTCACATCCTCTCAGCTAATGCATTTCTGCTAATTAATTTCTTTGAGACCAGGCAACTTGAATTTTAATGAAGACATGATGTGAAATTCAGAGCGATACCTGTATTATCTTGTGCAGATCTGGACACATTTCGCAGTTCTGCTGTGACTGAAGCAGCGACAGAGGAAACTCTGGGATCTTGGCCATCTTTGGCTCATCCAGGATCAGTGGAGATGCAGGAGCAGAGAACTTTCCTCTGGATTCAGCTTCACTGGTGTCCTCCATTTCAATACTAATGCCAGACATAACAAAAGAAACCAATAACAGCAGCATAAGTTGGCCTGTACGTCAAACATCATTGGAGCTGCATAAACTGGTGCTTGAAGGTAATTTTAAACCCATGAAATAGAAGAATTCAATGTTGTCTTATCTGATATTATAGAAGCAAAGACATTTTGTTTGAATGGAAAGAAATCAGTGTTTTGGGTGATATTATCAGCGTATTTTTTTTCTTTAAAAGCGGTGGCTGACTGGGTGATGGGAATAAATGAGAGGAACGATAAACACAATTTCAAGGTTTGCCTCAAGTACTGAGGAACTATGACAGGCAAAAAAAAAATGACACTGAATTACGATACTGCATCACGCTATAAAAGTACTTGGCAGAGTTTATTCTAAGGAAGTTGACCTCCTTTCCAGTGTGAAAAAAGTTGACTCCTGTGCACTGTTGTGTTGTGGTTGAATGTGTTTGGTATCCTCAGCTTGGTTAACAAAACTCAGCTGCATAGTATTATTCAGTCAGCAGGTTCAACAGGGTCAAGCTGCTCCAGCTATCTCATATTGACAACAAACAGACATTGAGGAGAGCCATTCTACAATGCCCTGAACATCCTCTGAACAAGCAGTTTGAGCTTTCACCCTCAGGGCAGAGATTTACATGCCCAGTGGCTGAAATAAAAGCTCCTATGTTCATTTGTGTATACCGCCTGAAGAATGTGAAATTCTATGAATTAGAGACCTGATTTGATGGTTATAAATATGCATGTCATTTTTACTGTGGGGACTCCAAACGTCCTTGGGTTTTAGTGTTTATGTTTTTGCTCTTCCACTTGACTGCAAAAAGAACTTCCCTGGGAATGGAAAATAAAGTCACTTTTGAGCTGATGAACTCTTGATCTGTTTATATCTACATAGCTCTGGTCCCCCGCCACTTTCATCTCCATGTCAGCATGAACAACTCAAACCACTGAAGAAGAGAAGCTTCACGCCGGCACTGACAACAGCGTTGAAGCATAAACGTTTGTACTGTTACGAGCCACTTATCTCTGATTCGTACATCACGGTGAGCATCAAAAATTACCCTAATCTTATCTCAGACTGAATCCCACCTGGATGAGGATGCCATAGCAGCCCTGTCAGCCAGTCCATCCTCTTCAGCCTCTCCAATGATGAAGGTAGCAGGGGTCCTCGAAGGCCTTGGATTCGCTCCCCGTCCTGGAGTCTCGTTGCGTTCCCTGAAGACTCGGATGTGGCCGCAGAGGGTCTGCAGGAAGGAGGTGATGTCGATCTCCTGCAGGGACTCTTCACAGTAGTCCATGGCCATCAGGACATCCTGGGAGCTGATGCTATAGGACTGCTGCAGACTCCGGTACACACCTGTACACACCAGAAAGCAAATCAGATACCAATGTTATGACGCTATAGAGACTGTGACAAGTGGGTAAATCCTACCTCCCACCGTGCAAGATGCAATGCACCCAAGATTCAATTTCCAAGCAGGAAGTTCGGCCAAGTTTTCTCTACCCCAATGTTTTGGAAATGCCATTTTCTAGTGTCACAACAAAATAAATGCTACACAAAATTACTTTTAACATGCTCAGCCTTCATTATCAGGGTCAGAGGGCACATTTATAACAAAATCTTAAAAAAGCATTGACAACAAGAGGGCATTCAGTGGAGCGCAGACATCCACCAAGGGTGCAGCTGGAAGTTACAGCCACATTTGTGCTAAAGCATGGACTTTTTCGGTATTTATGTTTTAATAGGACACACCCCTTTCGGATAATTAGTCGAGAAGGTCCCTGACACATGAACAACCTCCTCACCCGGTTTTGTGACGTTAAGTGGACGTATGCAGAACTAAGGCTGCACTGCCACGCCCCATTTAAGCTGTTTGGTCTGAAAAGTTAATCAGTTCTTCACTGGCCCATAACCGACCTTCCCATCAAAGTCTGGACAAACTCATCCATGCTTTTTGAGTTATGCTGCTGACAGACGGATGGACAGATGGACAGGATTATCACATAACCAACAGTTGGAAAGATTCACCTCCTTGGCAATTACCAATATGGGTGGAGAAAGTGAATGAGAAACAGCGTATGTCCTGATGAGGGGTCCTTGTGACTGAAAGCTTGGCTCATTAAAATACTTTAGAAACTTGCACGAGTCTGAGTATGCCAAAGTTTTCCTTTTTCATTGGAGTGACTTTTTACTTTAGGTAACTTTAGGCTAAATTGTACGTTGTGTGTATGGCAAGTCCGTCCTGGGTTTCTCCTAAAAACAAATCTCGTGAAGAACAGACTGGTCACCTTTGACATAGCTCTGGTGGTAATGCTCTTGCAGCAGGCTGCAGTAGTTGGCGAGCTCCTTGTGTTTGTGAGGCTGAGCCAAGAGGTCAGTCCAAGAGGAAGGACTGTTGCGGTCCTGAGACAATGACCTGCCGGGGGATAAAAACACCACAAACACAGGAAAAAAAGACACTTTTATTTGACAAGCCTGATTTAGCCACATCAGCCATAAGAGGATTTTATATTATTCAAACAAACACAATCTCCTTTCCCAATGACTTATATAGACACACACACTCTTATCTCCAGTATGAAAATGTGCAGTGGCAATTAAACATACAGAGAGTACTGTTCAATGTAATGCTAAATAAGCGTTTAGATGGCTGTGGCCCAAATTTTAACAAGAAAATTCAAGGTCACAGTAGACAACAAGCCTGTGAAGGACAGTTTAAGCTCCACAGCATGCATTTTAAAGTATAAAATTTGCAATTCAGAAATGGATTTAATCCAGGGCGATAGCAGAGGAGACATGAAAGAGGTGAAAAAAAGGCGTTATCCACCAAGGGTTGTGCTTTTGCAACAATTTATTTTTGTCCATGTTATAATGTAATGTATGGCTACCCAAGAGAAATCAAAGATGCTGCAATCCAGGCAATCAACTGCAAAGCTGCAGTAAGAGCAGCAGTTATACCAGCTGTGTGACAGAACTACAGCAATCTGTTTCAGGTCTACCTTATTGCAGCATGCAACAGGGTGACAATTAAAGCGGGCAATTTTCAAATTAAAAGTACCATATCAATGGATAGTTATACTCAGTATTTCCTAACCAGACACACAACCTTGTACAGTATCAACACCCACAACGCAGAGGCATAAGGCTGAAAAAACGGCTTGAGACACTCCTGAAATACATTCATATTCCTTGCATTACCTGCAATTAATGAAGCGTCTCAAGGCATGTGGTCAGTTTAACTCACTCAGTTTCACCAAACACAGCTCTCTTGGCTACGGGAAAATACAGTACACTCTAAAAAAAGCCCCAGATTAGCAGATACTGTTGTTGAGTTTTTTGTCCCTCAGGTGATTAAGCTAAAAGTTGTCATTTCATTCACTAAGAAACTTATGCACGTCGAGTTGTGGTGCAAACAAAACCCTTTAACAGAACACAAGCCAACTGCACCTTTCACTACCAATTACCAGCACATACTGCATTGTGTGTTTCAATTTTATTCCACTGAGGCAGGCAGTCCTACGCCCCAAAGCAATCTTTAAAATTTGGGTTCTTGTTGACTGATCAGAGATTCTGGGATGGAAAACTCTTCCTTAATTTCCTGAATTGCTGGCAATACTGACCAGGATCTTTTATGTTCCATCACAATTTGACAGAAAAGTTCCCCCCAAAATGAATGCATGTCCACATCAAACTTCACCAGCCACAATCTCGACCTGCACTGCCTCACATATATAAAAATATGTTGAGCATATATATATAATTTAACTATTCCTGACAATGACAGGCATCAGGAAGTTTCATTTTTTTGACCATTGCAACATGGTAGTTCTCTGCTTACTGCACATAGTGAGTAAATAGCATGGCATTCTGCAATGTTTCCTCTGTAATTTTTCTGCTGCTGTGGTGCTTTGGACGGTAATTCTAGTTTTGTCCCGTATCTGTTGCTGTTTGAGTCTAAGTTATGTTTCAAGTTGAGGGTCTAGTGTCAACGATGTTTTCAATCATAATATAACCAGTACCTCAGAAACACCAAAAGTGGTGGTGATTTTCTTGCTGTGCTAAATGGCTGCAGAGGAAACACTGCATTATGATTTGGTCATTTTGTTGTTATGGTCTGCGCTCCTCCCTGCACAAAGCTTTATGTGTGAAGGAGAACACAGTGTACTGTGTACTGTGTATTGTGTGTTTCAGCACACCCTGTCAGGAGTGTACCCTCCCTCCTGTTCATAGCAACACAAGCCTGGAGAAGAATGAGAGAGATGCCTGCGAAGGGAAGATGGATCTTCAAGCCTGCTAGAGATGAAAAAAGCAATACTTCCCCATTCTGCATAGGACAAGCAATGTCCTAAGGCCTAAAAGCCCTCCAATGAAAGCTCAACAGCACTTTGCCAGAAAGAGAAGGACAGGAGAGACAAAACCGAGCACTGCTACCTGAACTTCATCTGTTGATACATCTCCCAGGCTTCAGCATCTTGAGGTCTATTCTCACCCATGGAGACAACCAAAGATGGACATGTTAATACAGACCACTAAACCTTGAGACAATCATGTGAGGACTACAACTGACTTCTGAGAAAATTCAGGAGTCATTTATATGATATAGTGCTGGTAAAGTAATCAAACTGATGTTTAATGTTGCAAATATGGTGGGATGCAGTGACACCACTTCCAAACAGCAAAGACCAATCCTGAGTACTTTATCTCATTGGAAAGTTAAATATTAGCTGAAACTAAATGTCAATAACCTAGATTCAGTGTGGACTCACAGGGCAGAAACAATATATAATCTATTTCTCATAAACATGTTGATTCAAACACTTTTTTGTGCAGAAATGGCAGAAACTGAAGTTGTTTCATTCTTACAGGAGCGTGGCCATAAGCTACTAGTTTGAACTTTCACTTTTCACTTTCACTTTCAAGTTCACTTTTGTGAACTTGTGATTGGAAGTTTGGAAAATTTTGACAGGATCGGCTGAATAGTAAACACTCAAAAACAGAACTTTCAAATAAAACAGAAATTTCAATTATGTTGAGCAAGGTGCTGAACTTTTCCAATGGGTTAGCGAGGCTTTTTAAAGGTATACCCAAAGAGTATATATTTTGTATTATTTACTCATCCAAAGTCTTAAATGTCAACAAAAAAAGAAAAAAAAGCAATGTAGAGCAAAGGTTCCAAAAACTGCAGGCATTTTTCTTAGCATGGAGTTGACTAGCAAGTTCATATATCATCAAATATCATATATCATGCGATCCAGGTCTTGACTCTCCATTCATATGTTCAGTAAGACCCTAACCAATGTACTCTCATTAAAGTGTAGCTAGTATGACTCAGTGAACTGACTGAGGCGGTCAACGTAGCCATTGATTGAGGAAGACTTCAGGAACAAAGCACAAGCTCGAGGCATATTTTCAATTCGGGGAATGAATCCAATCAGAAATGAAGGCAGCTGTGGAACCTCAACCTTTGTTCAAACCGTCAGACATTCAAGACACTCCAGTTGAGTAAATTATACAAAACATTAAGTATTTAGGAGACAAATTCCTTTAAGAACATATATTTTTCCCAGCTACCTGTACTGATACAGCCTAAATAAACAGAGCTTTGGGCCCTGCCTTTGGATTCTTCCTATAGACGACGCCATTACCTGAAGAAGATGTCCCTAGGTTGGCGGCTGGAATTGGGGTGGACGAGCTGCTCCTTGAGAACGTCCAGGGAGCAGTTGTAAACGTAGACTGGACACCTTAACTGGCTACCATCGCCGGTGCTCTGCTGGGACACCTGCCTGCTGAAGGTGATGTGGAAATCCTTCTTCTGCGGTTCAGAAAACTGCACTCCCTCTTTCTCCCCAAGTTCTAGAAAAGGTCCAAAGAAGAGATTTAGGGAGGCAGTGGCCTCAGGTGGAGAATGAAGTGCCTACGTCCTTCTGTGGTTAATATTCAAGTCGCTCGTGCTGCAATCTGTTCAGTAATCCAAAGGTAATTCCTTAAGAGTGCATGCATTGTTAACATCAATAAACCACCATTAATTTTGAGACATGAGTACAAATTACCTTGAACAAACAGGGCATTGAGACAGCTCAAGCTCACGTTTGTGCAAGACAGTCTTGCACAGGTGCTTATTACATGAGGCATTTTCGGGAAATGGATTTGTTTGGCAGTGTTTTAGCCAAAGTGCATTGGTTTGGGATGTAACCGAACATACAAATGAAGAGGCGAGATGTTTTCAGATTCTATCCAAACATTTTCAAAAAGTATGTTTCCTGCTAGTCCACCATATTTTATTTTCTCCCCAGTATTTAAAATAATTTGAGGATTTATGTATACATTATGCAATGCTCCTCAAAATCCAATGCATAAATTAACTGGATGTGAAAAGGACTCCAGCAGATTGATCTACACTTCTGTTGGTCCTTAAGAAATTCCTTGAGGATTATTTTTATATTTTGAAAGATACCTATGTTGTTATTTTAGGTGTTGCTCTTGAATTAGACTCAAATTGCTTTAGTCTTGGTGGTTTTGAACACAGTCCTGGTAAACAGCATCGTTTTTACCTGAGCCTGGGGTTCCAGTCTCTGTCTCAGACACCCTGCTGTCCCAGCTGTCCTGGTCCAGCGTCAGGCAGTCCATCTGGCCCTCCGACCGCGGGGAGAGCACAGGGGAGCGGACTGGGAGGGGTCCGCTGCTGGAGCTCCTCCGCAGCCTGCTGGCCAGACTGAGGCCGGACTCGGACCTCTCCAGTCCACTGGTGGAGCCGGACAGAGAGTCAGCCTGCGACTTATTGCTGGGAGTAAGAGTGTCGTCCTCCTGCATGCTGACATTGCTCTGAGGATCTGTATCGAGGCCAGAGGCCATCAACATCAGAACGTCTGCAAAAGAAACAAACAATATACTGAGTTAAGGCAATGCTGGTTCAGCTTCATCATTTTATCCCTAAATCCTGCTTAAAGCAACAAAAACAACAACAACAACGGAAACTTGGATGTGCTTATGGCAAACATTCCACACTGTTCACATTTTAATAGGCTACCTTCACAATGGTGTGTTCACTGGTAAGCGGAAATCAAATTATCATTTACAAAATTTCAACAACACAGCGTTCATGTTGTCTCTACGAAAGCAAGCTAACAGTGCTAACATGATGTTATCCAGGGAGCTGAGAGGAAGATGGACCACTGTATTGGTTAAGGAAAAATATAAAAATAAAACTCTACAGGTACGGGAGCAGTGTACCTGTGAAGGTGGCAGGGAGAAATGTTAAGAGGATCTGTTGGGAATTGATGTACTTGGCGTAGCACCTCCACTGTGGCGTAGAGCAACTCCTCTCCCCCGGCAACGGCTCTTCATCAACGAGGTCTGCATTACTGAAACTCTACCCCAGGGAGAACGCACACATAAATAAATTTGTATTATTACACTTGTGAGGAGTCCTATCAACCACATTCACTCCCTATCCTATTCTATCCTTAACCCTCGTCACTCGCCTATTCTTAACCCAAACCTAATCCTACTTCCAATATTAAGCCTAAACCCACATCTTAATCCTAAAGTTGCACCTTGAAGGATTGAAGACCTTCAAAAAGCCCTCACTTTGGAGGATTTTCTTCAAACTCCTGTGCTTTTGAGGCCATTCGGTGCACGGAAACAGAAGAGACACAAGCGAACTATGCAAATGTGTGCATGACAGGTGTTAACGACAACAACAAAAAAAGGTTAATCGTAAAAGAAATCTATCATACATCTGCCTTGGAAAAGTATGCAAAATACTTTTTGTGGCGTCTCACTTGGTGAGTTTGTTTTGAAATACTTTAAATACTTTTTCCTGTGAACGGGGTTACCTGTAAGGTGCTGGTGGAGCCTGTCACCTCCTTACTGCTGCCAACGGTGTGGAACGACATGGTGGTGTCCTGCCTGTCTGGAGGCTTCATGCACTCCTCTGGAAAAAACACAAGAGACAGCAACAGAGCTATGAGCTACAAAAGGGCCAAAGGACAAAGTCAGACACAGTATGTGCACCGCTCAGGAAATCACTGCCTGTAAATAATAATAATAATAATTAAAAAAAAAACAGTGACAATTTTTAATTATCCAAACACTAGGCCTTTTACTTTTGGTGCCTGTGTAACATAATTAATATTGCTTTCACTTGCGAACATTCATGACCAATACATGAAAAAAATCTTATGCCACTCTCAAGCCAAACTCGGGTTATTTCAGGGAAACACCCTGCTGTCATTCACCAATATTCACCCAATTTCCTCTCGGGGATCAATAAAATATCTCTGATTCTGATTCTGATCTGAAAAGCAAATATCTAGCTTTGAAAATAATATTATAGGGGTCTGAGAGAACATTGGGGGTATGATTATGAATCTGCAATGAAAGTAGCAATAGGGATAGGGTTATGTATCTGCAATAAATTTCCACATTACAGATGAATAAAGTTGAGTTTGATCTGCTCCAGGAGACACATTAAAAACTTCAAAGATTCAACAATTCATTGACTGTGATGACTAGCTGATTCTGAGATCGGCGTTATACACAACAAGTATTTCCATCTCTAGCTGTAACCTTCCTCATATAAACCTTACACACAGCTCGGTCAAGATTTGCTGTCTGTTCCCTGTCATTTGAACCTGACCGAATTCCTTTTAGACACATGCTTACCTTTAATAACAGGTAAGGAAAAGGGTGCAACGTGGCCGTCCCGCTCCCGCTCTAAGATATGGTGCATGAAGGTCACATGGTCGCTGTCGGCCAGTGGGATCTCTCTGTCGCTGAGCTCCTGCTCCAGGCTGCTGTGGAAGAGGCTGAGCAGGAGCTCGTTGGGCAGACAGGGAGAACCTTGAATCTGCTCCTCATTTTCCACTGCAATGGACAAAAATGTGACACCTAATCAATTCAATCATCTTTTGACATTAATGAAAATGTTACTCTTGGGAAGTGAATATCAGCTCAGGAATACTCCAACTTTTTGTGCAAAATATCCTTTTTCCAACTTAGGCAGACTGAGAAAAGATGTTCGATACCATTTTCTGCCCTGTACATCCAATGGTTCAGTTCCCATGGGTAGCATTTCATTTTAGCTTAGCATAAAGACTTAAAGTTTATGGGAGTCATTAGCCTAGCTCTGTCAAAGTGAAAAATAAACCTTACAGCACCCAAAACATTGGGAGTACTGCTTTAAATCTGCAAGATCTCTGGATTACTTTATTGTTCTGCCATCTTTGGTGCTAACTGCCTATTGCTGAGGCATTCTGGTAGTCACTCCCATTGCCACGTTTTCTCTGCACTGTACTTGTATGCCTGGATGCCATTTCAGTTGCTAAAATTATCAAGATTTTTCAGTGGAAACAATGGAAGGCCTGCTCAGGGACGCGTTTGTGGTACAGTGCAGATAGAAAAGCACAGACACAGCCGACTGAATGTTACAGCACATACAGACGTCTGCAGAAGGTTGTGACGGCTGCAGTACCTCTACACAGCGTGAGGAAGAAGAGTTCAATCTGCTGGCACTTTGGGAGCAGCTGGATGAGATCGAACTGAAAAGGAACCATGTGAATGTTGTCCTCTGAGGCCAAGGCTTCTCCTGCATCTAAAAATGAAAAACATGAAAAAAAAAAAAATACTGCTTTGTCAACCACAGTTCCAGGACAAAGAATAGCAGAGCAGAGAATGTGATTTCATGCAACAACAGATTTGACAACACACAGACTTCACATGATAAAATATGCAGAGTTTGACAGTAACAGCAGCGGACAGGTAACAGACCAACAATTGAGGATATCGTGGCATGTATTCAGATATACAGAGACAATATATAGCAGTACTCAATATCGAGGGAAAATTGCATAGACAAAAAAATGATATGTTTAAGGAATATTTTCTGTACCTCCATTACAACCTGCATTCCAGTTTATAGGTAAATCAGCGTAATTTATATTTCTAACTCAAGACTTTCATCAAAAATGTTTCATCAACCTGCTGAAATTGAGTCAGTTTAGTCATTTAGGCTGGGAATAAGTCATTTGCCTCAACACTAATCATCTGCCTGATGCCTGGGCTGGCTTTACAGCTGAAATGCAGCTTCAGTAGTCGTATTCCAGTTCCACAGGAGAACCGCACAATGAAAACCATGAAGTGGATTTGCATCATCCTTTGTAATGTTCTGTGTGGCTTTGGCGACACTGAGCACATTCACATGTACATTATGATATCTGGGCTGTGGTCACACTCAGGCACTAAGATAATAACTGCTTACATGCAGAGACTCATTTCCCCTCTGAGGTTTTCTTGTCTCTTGCTTGATTATAGCGAGGGGATTTCATTCACTCTGCTTAAACAATATGACGAAAATTAGAAAGAACAACTGTTTTATTATAGCCTAGAGGCAGTTTACTCCAGCTAAGTTGGACAGTATGTCTTAATTTTCTGCTTGTGGCAGCTTCATGGTTGTCAAGGTAACCTGCACAAGTTTCAGTAGAGATCAAATCTCTGTCTTCATGCGCTGTTTGTCAACCAGCTCTTTAAGAAAACAGTGTTTGAGTTTCTGCTTCATGTGTTATTATCACTGCTGCAGCATCATATTGCAGCTTTACATCTTTAAGCTTACTAATAATAACTGACAAGAGCATCAGGCAATAACAAGGGCGATATCTCCTACATGGATAGCAACTTTCCTGATCCACTAATGTTATTTTGATTTTTTTGCCCAACAGCAAGGCCTTCTCAATATCACGACCTCACCTGCTAAACTGCCCTTGGACGCTCGGCCTCTCACATCTTTACACACTTCAGCGAACAAATCCAACATCGTAGTGATTTCTGTCATCCATGAATCATATTCATTTTTTCATTATGGAAATCAAGAACTCAGTTGCTTTATCTCCCCCAGAGTGAGAGACTTTATTTATTATCTGACCCTCTGTCTGTGTCAGTTCTAATGGTAAACTAAAAATGAATGGATAGTAATTAAAGAAAGTGTGCATGAAGGTGCAGTCAACTTTTTATAGACAGAAATAAGGTGTTCACATGTCTCAGCAGCCTGTTTTTTATCTGCAAAACCAGTGTATGAGATTAATCCGGTTACTGTAGATGGAACATAATAGATGGAACATTAACGTATCCCGATCATAACGGGGATATTAATTTTATATATTTGTGGAGAACACTGTGAACCATGAGTGTCATAA